>BGPR01004843.1:0-12895 GCA_013235015.1 Araneus ventricosus
GCGTTAATTCGCCTATTTCACATTCTGAATAATTTAGGAAAGGAAACAAATTGTTTCGGGAAGATTATTCGACGGCTTATTACTACCAAATCATTCTGTTACAATTCTTAAAATCGTATATCTTATCTTAAATAAATTATGATTAACTGCATTTGTAACTGTGAGTTATGTTTAGGAATTATTGAAATATGTGCGTGTCAACTGTTGGAGTCAATTCTGGACAGTTTTCGTGATCTAGTTTCAAAATTGAACATTTATGCTCATAAATTTTCACATTTGGGGAAAATATGATATGCTTCGTAACTTAATACATCATTCTGTATTTACACTTTGATGTTACGAAAATAATTCTTCGACGATATGAACAAAAAAATTTTATACTTGATGGAATTATTATAATTAAGAAAAGAATCGTTTGCTGTTAATTGTTATTTGCGTATGAATATTGGAAGAATAAAAAATTATTTAAATAAATGGTTTCGATTTATTTAATAATTGTTAGGATTTTTCACTTGGACTTTAGTACTCATTTTAAAAAATTGACGCAGAAAAAGACTTTTATAAGAATTCAGCAAAAACCGATTTATTAAATATCCCGGATTTTAAATGATATTCGTCTCCACGAAAAAGACGTTTAAATTCGTGTTCGGTTTTTTTGTTTCTTTTTCGTTACCTATTAACTGACAAATTTTCGTCAACACTAAATTTCACCTATTTTATAACATTTTCGTAATTATCTCTAATTAAAAGTCTTGTAGTAAACGAAATAATTTTTCGATAAAATTCACATAGATTGAAAGCCTTCTTGTTGATTTATTTTAAATTTTTTAGTTTTGTTATTTTTTCTTGAGGACTATAAAATGGAAATAAATATCAGAAACTGTTGAAAACTCGAAGAAGGTTATTTTTCTAAGTTAATAAAACAGATTAAGCAAATAATAAAGGTAATGGAGACAAATCGCGTGACGTCACAGTCACGTGACAAATATAACTGTCCATGCCGTATTACTTACACGCTATCTTAACGTTGTGCTGTGAGTCAAGTACTTTTCCCGTTGCAAGATGAACTTGATATTGCCACGTGACCATAAATTGACTCCATATTTAGTTCCTTGGAAATCTACTTTTACCAGTTGTGTCAAAATAATTTTTAAAAAATACATGCATATGAACATCTCCCTTTCTCACACATTGTTATTTTACAAATACTTCCAATTAAATTAAACAAACAAAATTAATTATTTTTTTGAATTCATTACTTAAATTCGACGTATTTTCATTATTCAACATATTGATAATCTGTTGATGACGTTTAGAAGTTGTAAAATCTTTTTTTTTATATTGTTACGAATAAAAAATATTTCTGTGTTATTAAGATAAAAAAATATATCTTTTTGTGTGAAAACTTGCTACTTACAGGAGTTGTTGGCTTAAAGTACAGAATAATGCGTGTCAAGTTAAGAACTGAATTTTTTTTAAAAAGTCTAATTCTAAAATGAAGTAATCATTTTCATAAAGTAAGTGATGTTAAAATTCGTTGTAGTTCCTTTTCAAAATCGAGAATCGATACTAAAAGAACATGTGAGATTTCAAATTTGCTATTATTTATCTCTTCATGCATATTTCGCTAATAAATATATTAAAATATTTTATGACGTTTGAACCACACTCAGATTTCTATAGTCGATTCCTTACTAATTTTTTACCTTATCTAAGCTGAATAAATAAAATGATGGCCGTTTAAATAATATTTTTGAATGACTGAATTCTTATGAAATAGTAAATAATTTTAACGTGCAGTTTTTAATAATTCTCTTTAATGTAATTAAAATTAATATTCTAACGAAAATTTTAATTTCCCTTTTATAAAGTTTGAACCAAAGAAGGGCTTTGATGAGGTTTCATAAAGCATTTTAGACGTTTTTCAACTTTACACGTATTTCAGTGTTCTGACTTTAATCTTCCAGGCAACGAATCGGAACTGAAATTTAGACGAGTTGACATCGTAATCTAATTTAATCTCCTTAATGTGCTTTAAACTAATAATTAATTAAATATAATGTCATTAATTTTCAGAGCTAAGGAAAATCAGTTTGTTTGAGAATTTGTTTACAGTAGTCGATGTCAATTGAAAATTAGCTCATTTAGTTCTTACTTTTGGAAATGATATATTAATGCTAACGTGCTAAACTAATTATATTTTTTCACTGATAACATAAATTAATAATTAACTTAACAATTCGGAATTGACTACTTTTACTTTGTCGCTTACTGAAAATGTTTTAATTTTATCACCTTCAGGATTAGAGAGTTTCATTAAATATGCTGGAATTTTTACTATTGGATTGATTTCATTTCTTTAGATCTTAAACTACTTAAAAGTAAATGTGTTGATTTTGTTTTCTAATTGGCTGTTGCCACTTCAGAGCAAAAAATGTTAAGTAATTTTTTTCTGTCAGAACCTGGTAGTGCCCCTCGCAATGTTCAAGCTACACCTCTCAGCACTAGTACTGTGGTTGTTCAATGGGACCCTCCAAAAGAACCTAATGGACAAGTCACGGTAAGTTAACAATACTTGATAAATAAAAACCTCTTAACTTTTAATAATAACCAGTTTTTGAAACTCAGGGAACCAACACGAAAATGTTTCTCTGCAAAAAAAATGTAATGGTTACAAGATTTCTAGGAGTTTAATATTTGAAGCCAAAGCATGCTTTTTAAACAAATGCTTGGCAGTGTCATATAATTGGGCATTAATATTGCCTTGTGGACCAGTATTTTTTATTCGAATGAGATAATAAAAAAAAGAGAACATGAAAGTGTAAACATAATTTAACTTTTTTTGCTTATTTATATTAGCTATTTTTATAATTCGGAAATTTATCCTTCTAATAAGATGATTTACTACAAGTGGTATAACCTAACAAACCAAGCAAGTGAATATCATTTTTCAGTTATATATGCTTCTTTCAGGCTGGGAAAAAGTAAGAACTTCAAAAAGCATAATAGAAAAATAAGTTTTAATATGAAAAATGTTGCCTATACGCTCTGAAAAACGAAACGGAAAATAACAGAAGATGTTTAATGAGGTGTTAGTTGTTTTCTAATTAATTAGAAGACAACGATAGTTAACAACGGTTAATTCTAACGATAGTACTGTCTGTCTGCCACAAAAACTATCTTCGTCAAGTTGTCTCGTTGACGGCGGTCGCTATAGCAACTGGTTATGTTAGGGAGGAACCATTTCGAATAGGAGGAATCCGACAGAAGTCGATGTTTTATCCTTTTCTCGGCACCAGTTTGCGGCGGTAAAAAAGAGTACATTATTCGTGAACTTCTACCTACTCGAAATGGATTCTTCTTACAATAACCTGTTTCCGTAGCGACGAGACAACTTGGCGAACAGAGTTCTCGTGGCAGACAAACAGTATGTATTTTTTTTAAATAACGGAAACGCTGGCCAGTAGATTATCTCCGTTATTTATGACGATATTTTAGAACATTTGTTCTTCAATTAACTGTTTTAGTTTTACGAAAATAACGAAAACACCAACACTAGTTGACAGTACTATAATGAAATTTTGTAAATATCTGTTACTGACAAAAAATAATTTTGTCAGTAACTTTTGATTTTGCCCTACGTGTCAGCCAAATTAGCTAAGCTTATTTCAAGTAAAAAATAAATACGAAAGGAAAATAAAGCTTACGCGTAGACGCAGCTGAGTTGTTATTCTTATTCACTTAAATAACAAATTAGTTCTAATGTAAATCCGTTACTTTTTCAATCACCAAGTCTAGATTAGTAACGTGGTGTATGTAAATTATCCAATTTTCTATTGTTGTCTGTATTTATTGCCAGTTCACGTCGACTCTTTCTTCATTAACCATTCATTTTCCTCAAATGAAAGGTTAAACTCATTTTGCTCCACATCTGCATACTTCTACGCGAACAGGGCCAAGCGATTAAAAATATGTCGTATATCGTTTGCACAATTTGTGAATTCAAAATGAAATCTTGGAAGTAACGTAACTCCTAGACTGAAATCCCCTCGAAAAGCCAATGAAAACAGCAGTGATATCAACCATTTAGCAGAAATCTTTCGATTTTGTGTATAAAACCAAAAAATGCAGTAACATTCAATGTGTCATTTTCTAATCATAATCATCCATAACAATGGAAGAATAGATTTTAAATGCTCTTTAATATTTTCAATAAAGTCAGTGAAAATTCGAAATTTCGCATTATACTGGAAATTGACCTTCCCCTCCGCTGCGGTTTAAATGATTATTGTAAACTGTCTATGAAATTATTGTAAACTGCCGTGAAAAACTGCCCATGGGAAATAATTTTCGTTATGGCGTTACTGGTTTTAAATATTTTATAATTCTATGTCTAATAACGCTTTTATACGTTTTAGGGTTACAAGGTTTATTACACCTTGACTCCTCATTCTCCTACACAATCATGGATGAGTCAAATTGTAGACAACAATCAACTGACGACAATTAGCGACTTAAAAACGCATGCCATCTACACAATGCGGGTTCAAGCTTTCACCAGCAGAGGTCCAGGTCCATTGTCAGTACCTATCCAAGTGAAAACTCAGCTGGGAGGTAAAAAAATTATGTATTAAGTTTCGTTGTGTTTGTAAGTTATATCATCAGAAATAATTAACATCGAAATAACCCATTTAAATGTGAACTCGCCCCATTAAAGGTCAATTCCCGTGACGTTTCAATCACAATATAAACGTAACCACGCGTGTCGGCTAACATCTAACTTTTCGTTGTCTTACGCTATCCCGTGATATCACGTGCTTTTTTTTCTTACCTTTCTAGAATAATAGAATTCAAAATTAAGAAACGGCGCACTTGACTTTTATCACGTGAAGACAAATTGACTTCAGAACCTTTCAGGAGCTGTGGTTACTTTCCAAACCACGTCTTTCAGAATATTTTAGGTGGGCGGTGGACTTGTAGTGGTCTGTTAATAAAAATACTTTTTTATAATATCTAATAAAGATAGAATATTGTAGCACAAGTCCTAATCTTCTTTTCTTATGGACTTATACACAAATTGACTTCGTTTTTACGAAGGAAAAAATCTAATGTGTTTCTGAAAGGATTAAAACCTCTTTCTATTTCTGAAATTAAAACGGGTTAACGGAGGAGTTGTAAAAATACTGAATGGTGTATTTTTACAATAGTTAACTTCAAATTCATTTAAAATGACATAAGATTTTGACTTATTCTCCAGAACAACGTAATAAAAAGCAGACTTTGCGTCCAAATCGGTGTAAAAGGCTAAACACCTCTTATGAAAAAAGATATTTTATAATATACCGAAAAAAATAAACGACAAATGCGCTTTAAGTAACGTGATTTCTTAATCAAAAATTTGCTTTTATTGAATTTCCAAGTAACCTTGTTAAAAGTTTGAATTTTATTACATTAAAATCGAGCAATCTAACTAAATTATACCTGCCATTTAGTAATGATGTTAGTAATCCTCAGAGCTATTTATAGTTACATATGCTTCATAGGTTACATACGTTTTATAAATTCGATAATTACATAAAATTCGGTGCTAACCATTTCAGTTGAATTTCTAAAACACTTTTAAACAAGTAACTGTTACTATCTGAAGCACTTGTAAAGGCGTCGGTATAAACCCACTTTGTAATTTGACTCATGTATCTCTCTAACACCATACTATCCATTAAGATGTCACATCTCGTTAGAGTTGAATAATTTGAAATGCTACAGCAATGGGTAAGTTCCGCAACTGGTAGAATTTCGCACTGAAAGTTGGAATTAACCCATGAAGAGTGAACTTTTTGTATCGTAATAGTAAGTACGGTGTGTTAAAATTTTCAGTATTCTCTCTGATATTCGGCTATAATATAACTTTTAATTACTATTTTTAGTACTGATTTTAGTTAACAAAGTTGTAGATTATGTATAGTTTTGTTCGTAACTGAATTTGAGCTCAGCCACCGATTTGTACTGAAAGAAATTCTTCTATATTATATACTTTGTTCTTCCGTAACAACATAATACAGATCATACTTAGGTATTTCTGTATTAAAGTTTTATTTTAAAAAACGAGGTTCTATTATTTTAACTCTACACTGCATTACGTTACTTTTCTTCTGCAGTTGTGTAAATCTCTATAAATAAATGTAAGGAATATAAGAAAAAATAATCTTGAACTTTCACTTTTAATGAAAATTAAATAATTAAATCATTAATTGTTTTATATCCATTACTAAAAAAGCCTTCCTACTTCAAGTACAATATGTAATATATAATTTTGTGATTAATTAATTAATTATTCAAGATAATTATAAAAGGACAAAAATGTAAGCGATGCGAATATATGTTTCTGCTTTATTTAAGGTTCTATCGATGGAACTTTTTTAAAATATTCAGACTATTCCAAAATTTATACTGAGCTACTAAACAACACTGCAGGAATTTCAATTCAGAACTCCATGAACATAGGTATTGCACACTGAGATGTTTACTAATTCAACACTGCACATTATTTAAAACAACCGAAATTTGTTGTTCTTTATCAGTGAATTTGGAAATTAAACCTTTTTAAGTGCCTTCCAGGGTCCTTTTAGTTCGTTGTACCGACTAAAACTTTTAGTAGCAGTGTATAAAATAGGTTGATATTTTATCAGCTAATCAACCTAACATTGACATTGACACTACGGGCAGCCCCGCTTTTGAGTTCTTGCGAACTCTTTTCGCGGTTTAGATGGCTGTCCGCAGAAAAAATAATCAACCTAACAGCATTTCAAAATATATTTTAAATGTTGTACTTTTTTTTGGGAAGGAAGGAAGAAGATGCTTGATTATATTACAGATTTAGCTCTAACCCTTTTAATACAATAGGGATCAATCGATATTCTGCGTTATCCAGAAATTCTGGAATGCTATTGGATATCGTTGATTCTAATTAATACGTATGTCACATAAAGCAAAAATAACCTTGAAGAAACGATTGAATTAAGCAGAAAGTATTTAATAACCATTTTGTCTTGATTTTGCACCAGGATGAGAAAATGCTTTTGCAGTATGAATTGTTTTCTGCGAGTGAAAAAAATGGTCTCTTTGAATTTAATCCTTTTTCGTTGCTGAATTTAAAAGGCTTTATTAGAGGAGGATTATGGGTACTTAGGGAATAATTTAGCTATAATTGCAGCTGCTTTCGTAATTCATGAAATGAAATCTTACTGCTTTTTAAGACTGCCTTTGTCATTACCACCTTTTTCTTTTCCGCTATAAGCATTTGTTCAATCTATTGTTGTGAAAAATGTTGAGCTCGATATTAAATTAACTCTGCTCCGAATTGGGCATATACACATTACCCTCATAAACATTTGTCATTCTGAAACTAGATCCTCTGTGTGTCATTAAATATTGTCCATCTCATTGAACACATTTTAATATAGTGTCTTGATTGTAACTCTTTCGGTTATTTTTTTTAACACTAAAGGGTTTTAGATCTCAAAGATTTAGTAGACAAGAGATCTCACCCGAATCTGCTCGTTTTTCTCCGACTCATTTTTTTTCTTTATTTTTTATTTAATTTATTTGTGTTATATCAAGCCTTAATATTTTTTAATTTTATTCTTTTTAAATATTGATTCATTATTAATATCGTTTATCATCATCTCAAAACATTTTATTGCTTACCATGGCTGACGATTTAAAACTTCCAAATACATTTCTTCTTCCGCATTCGCATCAACATCATGAACAACCCTGCCATGTGGTGTGAATTGGCACCAGTCAGTGTCAGCTGAGAAACCAGCCAGTGAACATGCACCCAAACCTTTGAGACTAAAATTTCGTTAATGATTTAATTTACCTCTTTTAAGTATTCTGTGTTTGTTCTATGTGAATGCCTGATGTTTAATGTTAACATTTTTTTTATTCATATTTATTCTAACGCTTTTTCTAGATGTAAAATTTACTACGTAATTGTCCCAAAACATCCGTTAAAATCTTTCTTATACTGCAAGATTTATGAACAAAATTTGAAGTGCCTATGCAATAAATACTAATAACTTATGGAGAAAATGAGCTATCAGCGGTTTTTAAAAATCGTCTGGTTCAACTGATATTCTCATTTTTATTTAAAAAATTTCAAACGATAAAGGAATTGGGGTATTGTAATTTTCTATACAAAAGTAGTTTTTTACATCAAAAATATTAGACTTAAAAGTATTTTAATCCCGAGAAACGCCGGGTATAACAGCTAGTGATAAATAAATGTAATTTTTCCTTTCTCAGTACCAAGCCAACCAACAAATCTGAGAGGTACTCCAACCTCAGCTACAACTGTTCAACTGACGTGGACCAGACCGACTCATACCGGTGAAAATATCGTTGGTTACGAATTGTACTGGAATGACACCTTCACACAACACGAGTACCACCGCGAGATACCTGATGTGGAGACGTATACTCTAGGAGATCTGTACCCGGATACTGTGTACTTTGTGTGGGTGGCCGCGAAATCTAAGAGAGGAGAAGGTGCTGCTACACCCCCTGTGCATGTACGAACTGAACAATATGGTATGATTAGATTTTTGTTCATGAAAAAAAAACTTTTCTGTTGTCTGTAATCTATGGAAGCATTTTTTACACAGCAATAATCAAATGTATGGTAAAAACGGAATTTTTATTTCTTATTAATTTGAAGGTCAGATCTTATTAAATCTAAGGTATATTTATCACGTATCTCCTGAGAATACATGGCAAAAGATTTTAGATGCATTGCGTATAAGTTATGTATACTAAAGGGGCAAAAAAAATTATTTAATTTCACAGTACTAAGTTGCAAATGCTAATGAATCTCTATAAAGATACTGCAGATTTTAGAGTTCTGTAGAGTATATCCTGTATAATACAATGTTTGGCTCCTGATATCGAGGTAGCAAATGATACCAATATATTCCAGTTTTGAAATACCCAACGTCCATTCCATGAATCTATGTTCAAAACAGAAATAATTTCATAATTTTCTGTTCATAAATAGTTTTAGATATATCTGGAATAACTTTTTTTGGAATGACTGAATTAAATATCCGCTGAAATTTTCATTGCAATGCTTTGAAAAAAACTATTAACTCTTTCTTAAAAACTATCGATAATCCTATGTTGAAAAGAATGGACATGTACTGCATATATTTTTTACCCTTTTCTTGGATCTGCAATAGCTAACTCTTTTGGTACAACATAATTAATTGCAAATTTTCTAGCGTTAACTTACAGGTTGTTAGTTCTAGTTTTAGTGTAGTCCATAGAAAGATGTTCATCCAGAAGATTTCTCTAGATGAACGGGCTGACAGCAGTTTGATCATGGGTAGAAACCAGGACGACTTTTAACCTAGCAAGAATATATGATCGTTGCAAAGACACAAATGCGTTTAATATTATTATTTTTATGCTACCTAATAGCCTGTAAAAGTTAGTCTCATATCTTGTGTTCTGTACAATCTTATATCAGCTTTTCAAGTAGTATACCATTTTCAATTATTAATTCCAAAATTGATATTTTATTATAAACTTACATGCCACAAAAAAGTCTGTAAATTTTTGATTGTGTAACGCTTTTTACACTTATCAGTTTAATATATATAATATGAAGTGAATGCATCACATTGAACAAAATATGAGGAATGAAAAACTGAAGCTTTACTTCTATTTATAATAGAACACATGATTTAAGTACATATTCAATGCATTACATAATCAACGCTATGATTGTTATCACTAAGAGAGTTTTCTCTTTCGATGGTGTTAAAAAAAAGTAAACTTTTGTGCAACATGCTGTTATTCTTAATGGTTTCTATCACATAACACATGAAGGAAATTCATATTTACTGCATAATTAACGTCTAGTCTGCAAAAGCAGACGATTTCTTTCGCACTTATTTGGAATTCTTAGAATAAATTAATAGTTGTGCGTACGAGAGTTCAAGCGTTTTGAAAAATGATGTTGAAAGAAATGAGTTTTGACAAGAATGAATAATTCTTTCTGGAATAGCATGATATTTTCTAGCGCATTCATAAATATGTCTTAAAGTAAATCATTAAAATCTCTTTACGTAGTATGATGCAAAATAAGAATGTGTAGTTGGTAAACGTTATTACAAATGAAAAGATAATGATATCACATATGTTCTTCAGTTGCTTTGAAAGAAAATTTCAGTCCGTCTTCTTCGTGTCTGACCTACCCATAAAATGTATCGAAACTCTTTCAAATCACCCTGTATACAAGAAGGAGACCACAGTGTATTAAATTAAAATGTTCCGATGGAAAATTTGGTGCTTACTTACAGTGTATTAGAACTGCGTATTTATATTCTTTAACATTTATAACTACATTTAGCCATTTTAATAATGCTTATCTGAACATATCAATTATTGGAAGAACCAACTGTCTTTGCATTACACAAATGAAAAGAGTAATCACATTTATCTAGATGATGGCTTTATGGCATTTTCTAAGAAGTGTTATTTTGTAAAAGAAAGGTGCAATTTAATTAAGCACCATAATAAATAGGAATTATTTTTATTAAAACAGTTTCTAATCAACTTAAAATTGACCGATTTTTATAATTCGGAATGACAATTTTAATTAAAGGCTTTGAGTTACTTTTCTCATTAATGTAAGAATTAATACCGAATTTATGGAATAGAACATAAAAAATCGCAATATTAAGAAAATGGGAAGTTTTTTTTTTATTTTTCATTTTAAATGTGATTTTTTCTTATATTTTACTTTTTATGATTTGCTACACAATTATGACTAATTAATTGTTAGAGGCTTGATATTGCTTATTGAATTTATCTGAATTTTTGCCATTGCATTTTCTGTTTTCATCTTTTTTATTTGATTTCCTTCGGTTATAAATCATTTTTATCTTTAGCTTGTTATTTAAATTATTTACTTTTGTTCTGATATAAAAATGCTACTTTGATATACTTTCATCTCTTGATTATTATTTCTTTTTTATTTGCATTTTTGTCGCATTACAGATGGAACTATCTTTTGCATCACTTATAATTAATTATTTAAAAAGCGCTAATTTTTTGTTACTCAGAAACGAAATAATTTCCCCCTCTTCAGCTTTTTGAAAAGTATAATATTGTTGAAAAATCAATTTTAATAAGGGGCGCACTATATTTTTCTTTCGAAGTAAAAAAAAAATATTTTGATCGTTACTTTCATTTTTTGTCCAAATTAATTACTTTGCTTAAAATCATTATTCAAATATATAGCGAAATTTCAATTTTTTTATCTTTAATGTCAGATTTTTTTACAAATTAGATAAAACTAATCACATATTCAAGCTCGTTCTTTTTGTTTGTAAGCTCGTTTTAAAAGATACATTATAAAAAAAACGTAAAAATGTTGGAAGACTATGATAAAACCAACAATGTACATTTCTGGAAATATTTTTTAATATTAATATATTTTGTATAGCAAACTTTTAAACTTATTTTTTCTGTGTTTTTTTTTACTTATATTTTTAAAATTGCATTAAAAAAAGATTATTTTATCTTCAAAACAATGAAATTTTAAAAATTTCTGTATATTTTTAAAACAAAAAAGTTGCTTTGATTATAAACATAACCATCACTTTTTTATTACCAAAACAATATGGAAACTCTTCTTAAACGAACTGCTTTTACGATTCCATTTGTTTTGTAATCACAAAAAAAATTGAATTTAAAAAAAGGAAACATAGTCGAAAATAAAATTAGTTTAAAATTTCCTTTTGATGCTTTTTTAATTGGATCTTAATTTGTATGAAAATAAAAACTTTTTAAACAAAGAGTTTTTTTGTATGATTCTCAAATTTCATTGTCTTGTAAATATTGTTTTGAAAGAATATGTTGTTAATTCAAAATTTAAAATCATATTGTCAACTATAAATTAAAGTAAGAATATGGTTTTCTTTAGTTCTATTCACCGGAATATTTTAATTTTCATTAATCTTTCAAAACTATTGAAATGCTTTCTAATTTTAAGACAATCCTCAAAAAGAATTGTATTTCATGAAATGACTAAGTAAATTATTCTTATCTTCTCGTTTTTCACAAATTATTTTGATTAGCAGTTAAAATCTGCTATGTTTTCACTGCGAATTTTTTCCTAAAACTTTTAAACCTTTTGATAACTTTTATATAAATTCAATTCCGACATTAAAATTGTTAAATTTAATTAACTGAAATTTGGAATGTTAAAGATTATATATATATATATATATATATATATAGCACATTTCTGTCTCTCTCTCCTTTAAAAATTTATTAGGAGAGGAAAAATTCATGTAATTTAAGCGCTCTTACTCAACCCGAAATTTGTATTTTCTGAAAAGCGCTTGTAGTAATTCATGATTCAAACACTTGGACACATTCAGTGGAGGTGAATCGGAGGGTGCCCCTTCCGCCACACACACTTTCTGCGAAAAAAATTATTTCATTTGAACTGCCTAAAACTAGAAATTATATAGGAACAATAGTGTCCAGAAAAGCTAGCTAATTTTGTAAACTAAATTTTTAAATTTTGTTGTCTACCCCCTATACTCTGGGTTACTTTTAGGTGCTTTTTATCCTCACACCCACTTTTGCCACCCTTCACTGGACACATTTGAAATTTGTGTGTGATAAAGATATTGTTTTTGAATGAATCTGCTGCATTTATCGGTATTTTGTTACCTCAAAAGCAGCTAAAATATGCGCCAAGTATGGCAGCCTTATGAAGCGTGCAATTCCTCGATAATTTCGGGACGAAAGGTTTGTACTTCGGGTACTTGCACACATTTAGCGGCTCGTGAGCTAACAGAAAAGGGGCATTTCCCTCCAA
>BGPR01004843.1:18699-104177 GCA_013235015.1 Araneus ventricosus
TGATTGAGTAGCAAGTGACATATTGGTGGGGATGAACAGAAACATGTCAAACTGGGCGAGAGTGCCAGACATTGACTATTCGGTAAGAAGTGTTGCCCAAGAATGCTAAAGCACGCTGATAATTATGGGGCATGGGCAAGATCAGGCTGTCCATGTTCCATTATTGTGGATATTGTGGGATCCTCTGCCGCTCTTGCTCCAAGGCAACGTCCAGCTCCAGAAGTGTTATGGGAGTCCTTGGGCGGTTTGCCAGACGTCTTCCTATAGCATAATCAAGCAGCCTTCTTTTACTTGCCATTTGCTTTTCTGATGATCTTGTTCAATTAAAAAATAATCATATGTTTCTTTTTTATCGTTTCATATTCATTTTGAAACGTCCCTACATTTTTGTGACCAGCGTATGATCCAAACCATTGTTATTATACGTAACTTAGTATAACACAGCCCAATTAAAATATATTGATGGAAAATAGAAGCTTAAGTGGATCATAGTAAGTATTATTTAAATTTACCTTTCCGTTTCAGTGCCAACTCGACCTGAAATGACACTGCAGTTAACGCACGAAGAACCCACACCAGTCGTTCAAGTACAGTGGTCCCGGCCTGCTCATATTTACGGGCAGTTACTAAGTTACAGGTTAAGGTACGGAAGAGTTGATGGTACGGATCTGGAAGTTATGGATATCAACCCTCTGGATCACCACACATCTGTGCGAAATCTAGGTAAGCATTTCGGATAATCTGTTAGAAAACGTGTTTTCGTCTCGAAGTTGAACAATCTGGAAAAGTTGAAATATTTTTAATTACAGGTAAACCTTAATAAAAAAATATTTTTTAATTACAGTATATAAAAACAAATTATACCTTTCTTTACAGTTTACGTAACTGAAATTTTCTAGTGTTAATTAGTTGCATTGTATTTGTGTTTTTAAATGGAACACTTAAATATAAATTATATTTTTCACAGATGGATGCGCATTTTTGTTGTGTGGTATATGTTGTGACTAAGTATAAATGACCATCCACTCAGTCATGAATTTGATCATATTATTTATTCATAAAAAATTCTTTTAAAACATTTAAATGGTAAAATGCTCATATCCACTTTCCGAAATTGCTCTTTTCTTCGATTATAAAAGGGCCGTTGTGGACTGGTGCTAGAGGTTTTGGAGTTCGAACTAATTAACGGTCAGTCAAATGCTTCTAATCTAATAAATAACAAATCAAATGCTTTTTTCTTTTATCTTTTCATATTCATTTTGAAATATCTCCTAATTTTTGTCAGCAGTACACTTCTTAGTTACATAATCTGGAAAAATCAAATTCATAGAATTAAATGGTATTATTCTCATATCTTTTCTTTGATTTATATTAAAATATTTTTATTATTTTAATTATGTTATTCGCATATATTTTTAATGATAATATTCCCATATCCTTTTTTATATTTTAATGATGGTATTTTCTTTCAGATCGAGGTACCAAATACGAATTTCGATTATCCGGACGGAATGCTTTAGGATGGGGTCAAGAATTTGTCACTCATTTGGAAACTCCTGAAGGGGGTAGGTTTTAACTTTTAGAATTTTGGTCTGTTATTAACTATATCATTCGAGTTCATGGTTTGACAGATAAATATGAAATGTTTTCTAGTATCAGTTCTAATTCCATTTCATTTCAAAAAACTATAACCAATGAGAACAAAAGGTGAGAATACTAGGGAAAACCACGTCTTGTATCATTACACATAGTTAAGTAGTGCTTAGCATGATCCTAATATATTTGAGAGTAACTGATATATTTGATTAATTCTAATTCTGATGTCTTATTTTCCGAAACTAAATGATTATTCAATTATTTATGTTATAACTACTGGCTTCAAAAAGTTTCCGTTAAATTTCGTCGAAAGAGAGATAAGTCCGTCGAATCAAATGATGTAATGATGGTTTATCATGGTCTTACAAAGTAAATTTACGGTTCGTAAAATTATAGTTTTCGCCAAAAGCAAAGTTTTCTGAAATTTAAGTTAACCTGGAGTTTACGGTGCCCACCTACTTTGTTTCTCTTAGGATCGCCAAATCTTTGCCGCTAAGAACGGCGATGAGAGAACAGTTGTTTTGGATACGTCTAGATGTTTTTAACGAGTGGCAAGCGCGCATGCGCACAAATGATCCTTTCATCGGTGTTAGGCTATATTGTGCCACGTTTCGATTGGACTGTTTTGTTCAACTCTTCGATGCAATTGGTCGACAAATTCAAATTTGAATAAAACTTCGTTTGGAATTCTTCGGATGGAATATTGGTTCAGTACCGTGTATGTTCTTCTGTGTGTTTCGTTTCTCAATGAATAAGCGAAGCTACGATTATACCGCTATGCTGAAAGCGAAGCCGCTGATGTTTTTTTAGGTTAAAAAATTTGCCCGGTACACACTTGAAATGCCGCAGGCATTGCGTGCTCAATCTCTCGTTTTCAGGTGACGCATGCTCAAGAGAGCAATAAAAAGCGTACTGCACATCCAAAACAGTATTTGGCGACGGCACATGAAATTGCGCCAAGAAGAATTGGCGAGAAGCAGGCCGGCACCGTAAACTCCAGGTTTACCGCTTATGAACATCTTTTTTAAATATACTCTTACGAAAATGCTGCACATTTTTCCGCTTATTTCTGTAGTCCCAACTGCTCCTCCCCAAAACCTGACTCACAATCTTCAAAGTCCAACGACGGTCGTGATAAGTTGGGATCCACCTGTTGCCCAGTATCGGAACGGCAAGATTCTCCACTATGGGGTACAATTCCACAAAGCTCTGGAATCAAAGGCGCCAGAGAGAAATACCACGGCTTCAAGGCTTGTTTTCAGGTGAGTTACTGTTTTCCTCTTTAGTTTTCAATCTAGATGTGATTGTGTTGTTTATTATAATAAGTCTTGGCCAAATACACAACTAATGTTGAATTATAATAAAATCTAGGAAACGGAAGTTTTCGTTATATAAAAGCTGTCATATGAAACTAGCTATTTACGTATAGTTATTCAATTTCCTTATTATTAGCGTTTTTTCGTAATTTTAAAATTTCTTGTGTGGTTGGGTTTTTTCACTCAGTAATTATATATGCTTATATTCTTTCCTTTATTCCTATTATGTTTATTTATATTCTAGTACTTGATTTATATAACCGTTGACAATTATATATTGTATTTTTAATTACTTAATTGCTGCCTTCATAGTTTCTGTCTTATGATATGAAAAATTGAGTTTTTCAAAGTAAATATCTCGAATTCTTGGTAAAAATACGGTAACTACCTTTGATAAATAGCATCAATTGTAAGAAAAAGCGCGATGATAGTATAAACAGTCTATGCGTGATAGAATTCTTAGGAGAAGGTACAATGCAAATCTCGTATTGTCTATTTCGTTAGTCTCCTTGCGAATTGAACTAACTCACATACCGTCTAGTGCAATTTTAATAACATATTGGAATTTCGAATATTCGGAATAAGATTCTGACTGTCTTCCGCATGTTACATCTTAACATATCTTGCCAGTTGCGCTACTTGATCAAATATAGCAAACAATTTTATAGGAGACTTATTGCTCTATTTCACTAATATCAATGTAAAATCAAATGGCGATTTTTTTATGGAATCCAACAATGGCACAGAGTTTACAGTTACAATACCATGGAAAACTCCCTGCTTATAACTTTGAAATAGTTTGAGCCGAAAATTTCGTATTTAGTAAAATCACACCAGTTATATTTTCTCACACTAAACGGAGAAGGATAGGAAAATAAAAACATATACTGACCACTAAGTTCTTTTTATATAAATATCACAATTTAGTTTCTGTTACCGAACGAATTTTTGTATTGATTATACTATTCTATTGATTGTTATACCCTTGCATTTATCTGTAGTGGTCTTGATGAGAACACTGAATACGTTTACCGTGTCCGAGCTTATACCGCCAAAGGCCCTGGCCCTTGGAGCAGCCCTGCCACCGTGCACACTCCCGGAGACGTCCCGACTGCCCCCACGAATGTGCAAGCCATGGCAACTTCGGAAACAACAGTCCTCGTGTGGTGGGATCAAGTGCCGTATTTCCTGGACATCCTGGGATATAAAGTAAATGGAACCATTTATTGTTAGAAAATAGCTTGCAGAAATCGGCTGTGTGCAAAGTTGTAATGTGCAATTTAGGAGAATACTGTCCTGTGTACTTCTCAGTACTTTCGGCATTTTTTTGTCTCCCGAACAGGAAGATGCATAGAAAAACTTTGCAATCGACAAAAAATTCAATCCGGAGATTTTGATAAATCTCGACGTTTTATAACTGTCTGGGCTCAAAAAGCTATTTGGGGGCAAATCCATCATCTAGAAGCACTTTTCTATACCATTTTCTTCATTGTACTAACTATAAAACCTCACGGAAAAGGGCTATATCGATCCTTTATAGGATTTTGCTGATCCCAGTTTAGAACTTTCGGTCGCTTAAGAATAACAGTTGAATCATTTTTGCCTGTAGTTACTTCTTTATGTAGAGATATATGAAAATATCGGGGAGTTAATTTTCAGCAATTTTTATGATATTTACCTTTATTTTGTTGCCTGTATGTGATGTAATGTAAACACTTCGGCAGGTTCTGTACACACTGACGACCGTCGAAGACCTTGAAGAATGGCATGAGAAAGAAGTCCCCCTCACGTGGTCAGCGGAGCTCACTGGTTTGGACACGCATGCCATGTATGCCATCCGTGTCGCCGCGGCTACTCGGCAAGGATTGGGACGCCTCTCAGAACTCATAACTGTGCGTGTGACACCTACAGGTAAGATGCATGAAAATGCTTGCGCACAGATATTTATATTTCATGTATAATACCGTATTTCTATTCTCTTTTATTTAACTTGCAAATTTGTATTTACGAGTTTTCTGTTTTGTTTATTTGCGGTACTTCCACTATACCGACCGACTTCCGGTATTAATGCTATGTCAATATATATTTTCAAAATTTCAACACTCTGTTTCAATTTTAATTAATGTTATGGCTTGAGGATACTTTGAAAATGCTAACTTTCATGTTCCTATTGCTGCAGCTCTCAATGTCTACTTAAAATAAGAGCCTAATTTTGTGGAAAGTCTGCCATAATTGTTCGTTATTTTCTCTTTTTTGGCAACTTCTAAGGATTGATTGGCTGTTAAATTGGAAAAAAGTAACAAAAGTTTTAATTAATATAAACCTTCTTTCACCAATCTTATTTATAGCTAATTTGATTTAATTTAATAACTAACCGCTTGAGACCAATAAGTTTACCATAACTTATGCTGATGATTATTGTGATGATTCCAAGGTAACCGTGTGAGGAATTTTTTTGTCGGTTTATGCGCTTCGTTCTCAACTTTTTTTTTATTCGTCCATAAAGTTGATTGTTAAAATTGTTTTCTTAAAACAATTTTCAGCTTCAAACAGTATTTCAGTACTTCTGTAACCGATTACTTCACAATATGTGCATTGTATGGAAGTTTATGCTGTATTTGTTTTAACATAAATTTTGTCTTGATGTACCAGTAAAATAGTTAACCTATCAGATTATAGGTTTTTTTACTACCAACGATAACGTTGACAATTTTTGCGTGTCGGTTTTTGTGTTATATTTTTCATTTTCAATCTTTTGGCCTATGCGTAAACATGACCAGCATTAAAAATTATTCTTGTTTCAATTGATATTTACCGTACCTAAAATAGTTCTCAAGGGATTATGAAGAAAGAATCAAGAGCCTGACCATCCATCCATCATTATTTAATATCATAAATCAAATTTCAACAACAGAGCCCTACAAAGAGAACAACAGCCTCATGTTCTTTACAGATGGTCCCAAAACAGAAATGGGAACAGGGCGCTATTATTGCGCTTTCGAAAACGGCATCAAAGTCTTAGAATGGAAGGAAAAATTAGAAAAATTCCATACAGTGTTTCATTCCGAATTAATGGGACTGAAAGAAGCAATCATCAGATCAAGTCAAGGGAACGAAATAACTAAAATTTGGACAGACAGTCTTTCGAGTGTAATGTCAGTGCTTGATCCTCATCAACTTGTCCAAGACATTCAGACCCTTCTCACACAGAATCGAAGTATTCTGATTAGATGGATCAAAGCCCATGCAGGCTATCGGGATAATGAAGAAACCAATACTCTCGCCAGAAAAAGCCATCACAGAAGGCGTTGTAATGAAAGCTCTAAACCCTCAATGCGAACTAAAACAACATTTACAAGAACTGTTTTTAAAAAAAATGGCAAATTCTTTGGGATAATGGGAACACTGGTCGTTCTGTTCATAAAATACTCAAAACAGTTCACCTAAAACCAGCCTTTTGGACACGCGAAGAAATTCTGTTTGTCACAGGACACGGTCCATTCCCTTCATTCCTTAACCGTATCCATTTATCGGATAGTGACTCTTGTGCCTGCGGAGAAGTCGGCGATCCCATCCACTATGCGACATCTTGCCCATTGACTCTCTCTTGGCATATTGAGAAACCGTCTACTTCACTGGAAAGTCTGTGGTACCAAAGAGTCCTGGAGAATCCGAATTCAAGAAAAAGAATGATAAACATTCTTAAATTCATAATAGACAATGAAAACATAATGCGACTGGAATAAGCACTCTCCTGCCTTTGTACAATAACTATAGCTTATCCTGCTTTCAATACACTAAGTCATTCCTTTCTCATAAATCAATTCTACAATTAAAACACAATGGCTCCCCATCTCTAATACTTTACTCAAAATCTGTGCATTGATGTAAACTTCCTCATGTTGTTCGTCCACATCTACATTCGTCATTTTTCTTTCATTCACTCCGTGTTATTCAAGATATTGTATATATTCTTTTATTTTGTTGTCAATTCTATGTGTTTACACCAGCTTTGTAAATTCTTCATTTGTCATTCCTCTCTTGCTGTATTTTTTTTTGCAACTCAATAAAAAACACCTACATCTATAACAACCCGGATAGGAGCACATGAGCTCTAGAAATGATGGTTTGGTGTGGTGTTAAAGTTATATACCTAATACGTGACTGTCAGCAAAAATTGTTTCTGTTTCAAATCATATTTACAGCACTTCGAATAGTACTATGCAGAAAATATGACACACATGAAAAATTGTTCTTCCTTCAAATAGTATTTGGATGCTGATGAGATTGGTATACATTATCCAGACAGTTAATTATAAAATTACGGTATAAAACGCGCTTTTATCCTTTTACAACAATTCTCCAAATGCTGAGAATTCACTTCAAGTACTTAAACTCCTTCCCTCCCCCTTTCGAGCATTTGACCCTCCAGTGCGACTCAATTAATCCCAACTCCGTTTTCCGGTACTTATTCCGCAACTCAGCAATCACATTAAACAAGGGATCCGCTATGTAGAGAGTGGGAGTCAGCGAACCCATTGATCAGAGGTTCCATTTAATCTCTCCAAGTACACCTCTAAGCTTTCTCAATTCCCCGATTAAACAATCTGGTAAATGTTCCCACAGACACGGCGAAAGGGAAAAAAAGCGATGTGCGGTAGACTCTAAGCTTCTTTCGCTTTTATTTCTACTTGATCGCCTCGCTCATACTACGGGCATTATCAGATATTGTGCGATTGTAATGGGATTTCTTCGAGGCTCCCTCCCTGCTGACCGAGGGAATGACCCGTGTTCCGATGACCCCTCCTCGCTATATTAAGCCAGGGCGAAAGACGAGCTTATTGCAATTGATTTATCTTGCAATGACGTCCTTTGACAAATGTTGCTTTCGCCATCTTTCTATCGCTGTTCACATACGTTACATTCTTGGAGGTTTTCTGTTGGAAAGTGGCGTATGTCTGTTGTTCTTATTTTCGAGGACTAAAATGACTGGTTGTTTCTATTGGTTAGCACCAGTGGCGAATCCAGGATGGGGGCTATGGGGTTGCAGCCCCTCCCAGAGCTAAACCAGAATTCTCGATTTTAATTAAAATCACTACAACTGTTTGTTCTTAATTTCCCTTTCTTTAAAAAAATAATTTAAAAAATGACATCATTGCTTGACAGGCTCGAAAATTTTCCTACTTTTCTAGTCATTCCACTTGTACTTGTAGCGTTGACGCGGTCGAAAACATTTTTTGGCTACTTGTTTCATTGTATTTTTATTAAATTATCGAAAGTATTGTAGTGTTCTTTATGATTCTTATTGTCATGTGAGTAAAGTCTGTAAAGTTATAAGTTTACATAAGCCATGAGGTGTGACATTCGTCACGCCGATACAAAATTTTTATGACCTCACCCCCTCCCAGACCCAAATTTTGGATTCGCCACTGGTTAGCACCTTAATGATCGTGCTTTTCCACACTGATAATTGTGCTTGTGTTTTGGCTTTTTTCGTCATGAGACACTAATGTTCGCTCTTAAGACACTTAGTCCTTAGAGACCCAGTGTTGCTCTTAAGCAATATATCCAATTTTGTCTTCTAAAATCTTGAGAATAAGACTGAAGCTCTAATGCCTGCTGCTTCCAATAGGATACATACTGAAATTTACTGAATTTACAACATATAGATGGCCGCCAGAGTGCTGATAAAAAATATAAATAAGTTGATGTTTTTCGCATCTTTTTAGCTTTGATTGTACGCTTGAGAATACCATATTTTTTTCTACAATGTTGAAGGAAATTCCTTATCCGTGTTATTATTTATTAAAATTCATTTGTGTTTGACATTATAGAATTTTAACAAGGAAACTTTTTTCTGAAAAATGGCCCGGTGTTACCAGTCGGTGAAAAAACTGTTTTTGTCCATAAACCATACTTAAAATAAAATAGGAATTTTTAAAGTTTTTTTTCCCATGTTTTATTCAAGAACTGCAAATCAAAAATCATTTTAAAATCGATTTTTGAAAAATATGGTTTTTAATGGTTAATTTCTAGTTTAAGAATGACAGGTGATTGCCAGAATGCATAAGTAATCATTAAATATTTCCCCAATTACCGATCCTTTGTTAGCTGTAGAGGGGTGGAGCGCAGCACACTGGTCCCGCAGTGACATATGCGATTTCTAAGAATTTACGCCTTACTCAATATTGGAATTGTCATCTTTATTTTCGTAGAGTAGGGAGTTTAAAATCAAATGTATTAAAATCTTAGAAGATGAAGTCTTTTGTGTCCATAAGTTGTAGGACACTGATGGCCTTATAGCAGAATCCATACATGCTAGCATGGTGGACGTAAATCCTTCGGGATCAAGTGTTTTCCTATTTGTTCAGTTTTAAAGTTTGGAGAAGACGGTACCAACTCTGGTGTCGTACTCGTGATTTGACCACGATTCAAAATTACGAGACCTGTCCCAAATCAGCATTCTTGTAGTTTCAGAAACAGGACTTAGGTTAACCAAACTATCGTCGTGTCACTAAATTCTCAGATTGTTAAATTAGTATGCACTTTAAAAAAATTAATTCACAAAGAAGTTTAAATTGTTGTATAGAAGTTTTTAATTATCTTAATTTTGATTTTACTTAAAAATGCCAGACTTATCCTAAAGTCAACAAATGATAATTATAATAATTTTAAACTTGCGCGTTGTGTTCTTGCAATAACCCAAATGAAACCTGGCCTTACCTCCTGTGTTCCAAGCCGACATGAGATAAATCACTAAGACAAACCTTTTATTTTTAGATTTGAACATTTATCTAATGACAAGATAAATTTGAAGAGGGAAGAAAAAGAAACATGACAGTGTACTAAAAGATATTCTTGGTTATATTCAAAACTGAAGAGCATTTATACACAGAGATCTCATATCTAATCACATATAAAAAACAAACTACACAACTTCTCACATCACCGATATATAAAAAAACACCAAAAATTTAAGAATAATAAACTTTCATTTATGTGAAGTTCATGACACAAGCAGTAGGATAACAAAACAACCCATCATTATAACAGACCAAATCGAAATCATTCCGCATTTTTAAATGTCACTAAATAGATTAATACAACAGCTCTCTAGAATTAGCTCTCAGATTCAAGTCAATTGCATAAAAGAAGAACATACCTTATACAGTAAAAGAATTTCTCTATGTTCTTACCACATGCAATAGAAAATTTCATAACTTTCCAGAGAAAATTTTCCCATATAATCGTTTTAATTTTCGACTTGTTAAAACTTTGGAAATTTTTGGAATTTTGCCATTTTTCCTCATAACTAGACATTGGCATATGCGCGCACAATTTTGAACTGGCTTTTCCCAAATACAAAAGCACTATATTTCCTACACCTAGAATGATACTCTTCATTGTTTTCACAAATATCGATTTTAACCACTAGTGGGCATTCGTCACGTGTTAATTTTTCCTATCATCTATTATTGGCTCACACCTCAAACTTCCTTGTAGGCACTTATCTGGGATTATTTACCATCGAAATCAAGGTAGTAGGCTATCACGAGATATATTTCGCAGGGAGCGCGTCCAACCTCTCGTTGCTGGCCGTGGGAAGCCCGAAGGCCCCGGTCGAAAACTTTTTATTCTACCTTATCTTACATGCTGAACAGCCCTCGTCTCCCTCAAATCCCCCTAGCAACCCAAAAAATCTCTTCGCGAAGCCCCAAACTGATCAACCATTGGTCAAGATCAACAGTCGGGACTTCAGCCTTCCAGAAAGTTCTCGAAGTTTGTAACGGACGACGCTTTGAGGGTCAATCACCCCTGCGAATTCCTAGAAACTCAGAGGGGGAAGGGTCCACATCCTGTATAATTTCCATCCGGATTAAAAAATGGAGAAGAGACTTAACTCTGCAGCAAAGCTGACAGAATGAAGCAAGCTTTTCTTAACACGACACTATAAACTGTCCATGTCAGATTAAATCGGACAGAAATAATATTGATGAAGACAGAATTATATAGCTAATTGATAATTAATTAGTAATACAATAATGCTGTAAATAAATATCTTTTATAAACAGTGTTAATAAACTGTTAAATATCCATTATATAAAACGAAAAAAATAGTTTCATGCTTCTTTTAATCTTGTATTGAACTTCGGTTTTGTTTTTAATCCCATTTGCTTAAAAATTCCGATAAATGTTGATTTCTCCACCTTTCTTTCTCTTTTCATGTAGTACGTTAATTTCTTGGTGAACTTAATGTGAAAAGTGGTGTATGTTCGTTCTGCTTTTAAAGACTGAGATGATTGGTTATTATTGAAGTCTATTGCACATATAATTGTCTCATATATCTCTATTGTATATAAACATAAGACCGGATGTTCCTACCAGATGTGAAAAAAATTGAGAAATATTCGTTATTGGTTGCGAAAAATTTCGAAAATTTGAGTTATGTGGTGTTACTTGTTAAACTTTTGCTGACAGGTTACGGCTTATAATGTGCGCCACATTTCGAGATTGGGGTGTAGGAAATTCAGTTAACGAAGAGAGTAGCGTCTAAAACTCGGACACAAATGTGTATATTATCCATCCATTCAAACCCCTAATCTTTTACACTAAAAATATAAAGTTTTATGTAATTATATAAGCACAGAGTTGGACAAATGGGATGGCGTATAAAGTGTGCCAACCTGATCTGTGTGGTCTAAAAAGTTACCTGTCCGCAAAGGGTTAAGCGCCGACATTATGTTTACTTCCTGGTATTAACTGTTGAAAGTCGTGACAGAAGCTTTCCGCATTTTAAGTCACATAAACATCTGGTTTATCAATATTGAGGAATTAATTAAAGTTTTTTAGTTCATTAATTATTCTTTCATGAAACCTGGTTGCCGATTCTTTCATTAAATCTTATTGTTTCTTAAATGCTAGGTTGCCTAATGCCAATCAGTTAGAAACAGAACATTTAAAAATAAACTTCTAAAATCATTGTCTTGCGCTAATATAACGCTCATGTTTCATACTATTAGCATAATGCTCGTTCAGGTTAATCCATCCTTGTTCCTATGAATAAACTCATGTTTGCTGAACTAAGCTAACTCGATGGCGATGTATTTATATTCACAGACTTCTCTCTTTGTTTCCTACGAATTAAAATATCTGCAGCAATTTGTGCAACTCCAACTCTGTTTCTTTCTTTTGTTTTCCACTTGAGTTTAGATTCTGATTCAGTTTAAATTTTCACACTCGATTTTTGGCTTCGAGATGTGATTAACAAATGGTTTGGTCTGTTATTGGATAGGGCTAGTCAGTTATCGGTTTAAAAGAGTCGTAACATGCTATAAAACGAAAGAAAGTATATTTCATTTAATTGAAAAAAGATACTGCAAGTCTTTGTTCTCCACATAGTATTTTTTTAACTTTTGCCATGGATCTTAATGTGTTTTATTTCATCTTAAATATGGCGTATAATAAACGACGCTGTTTGGTATCGAATATCCCAAATCCATCACGTAGAGTCACGCTAATCCAGACCCCACTTATCCGGTTTGTCCGGACGGAAAAATTGTGTATATTTATGGAAAAAGCATTGCATTTTATAGTTTTGTCCGTCTAAAACTTATATTACGTGCATTTTAAGGCAAATTCCGTTTAATCCGGATTTGCGGTGATCTGGACATAGTCCGATCCCATCTAGTCCGAGGCGCTTTACTATACTATAAAGTAAATTGACATGTCTGGTTTATAAAAAAATAAAGGATCTTATAAACATCACATATAATTTTATAAACGTAAAATTAAAGCTATTTGAAGAGTTATTTTTCAAAACACAACCATCTTTCTTAGCTAAATAGCAAAAACTCCAATCGCTTCACAGCATATTTTTTTTTTCGTTGGAAGGTGATGGATAAATTATATTAGTTATAAGCATTATTTTCTTGAGGTTTTTTTATTATTAGTTTTTTAATAAATTTTTAGTCCTTTAAAGTAACACATCCTTTGTTTTTTTTTCCTCTGCTGTTATGCATACTATAAAGATTCACCAGATTAAATAAACAACTTGATCACATTGGTTTAGAAAAGAGGTAATGATTTTAATTGAGAATTATTCGCTTTTATTGAATCAGCTATGAAGAAATAGCCATATGGTTCACGAGAGCAAAAAAAAATGAGAAATCGTATTGAAGCGCGCTTAGCAATTTCTTTACTGCGTTTGAAGAAGACCATGTAGAAAGCCATGTTTCAGTTCAATTTTATTGATGTTTATGAAATTATTGATTGAATTTGCATATCGTAAATTCGAAAAAAAGGAGTAATATGTTTGAATATTCTCATCGTAAATCTTATCTCGCACTTCTTCCGAACAACATTTTCATTTTCAAAATTTTGAAGACCTTTTCCCTTTCTCCATGGCTGAAATATTTTTTCCATAGTTCACGTTAAGAATGTTCATTTCATACAAGAGAAAAAAAGACACACGAAATGGTTGAAGATGATTGGTGACTCTCACAAAATATCGATGTTTTTAGACCTCAAAAATACGAAAAGTATGAAAGAAATATATTCGCCATTTGTCATTGTGTATCTCATGAAATATCTCTCTCTGCTTGAAAATAAATATACTCCTTTTAAGATATATATCCTGAACTTGTTTTTCTGTTCTCTGTAGAAGGATATTGCCAAAAAGGGTAAATTAAAAAAATATTTCGTTCTATAAACTCATATTAAATGGTTTCTTCTATTAATGCTAAGGACTACAAAAACGAAGCTCAATTTTCTGCAGAGGAGACTTTACTGATCTTGGAGGATTATCCTAGTCTACCGATATTAGAATAATATTCCCGTGTGCTACAGTTTGATCTTTCTGTTTGTATGTTGTATCGTTTTATAACATGTGGATATTTACTTAAAGGTTTATAGCATATAGAAATCGATCTATGACGTTTAACTTTTATTCATATTTTCTTGTTGAAAGGCTTTAATTTGACCTATGGTTAAATGGTTGAAAAATTTGTATTACTTTTTTCTTTTATCAGATGTGCCTACTCTTCTTAGAGCTCAAGAAGTGACCACTCACTCCATGCTATTGACCTGGAAAGCGCCATCAAAATTGGATCCAATTAAATACAAGGCAAGTTAATTTGTTACATATACACATTTGGTACAGAAAACATTTTTAAGAGACTCCTATCAGCTCTTTTCCCACTTATGAAGTATCTAAGGGTTTTACTTGCTAATCTATTTATTCTGAGTGTAAAGTTAAATCTTCTATCTGAGTCTTTTCATTTCTTGGTTCTTGTTTGTTAATTGTTATATTTGTTTGGTGTTTCCTCAATTGAAAAAGACGAATTCCGAGTTGTAAATTATCTTGGCTTAATTTCCATGTGGCATTATATTTTAGCAGGCAGTTTTCGCATTAGAGTATATTCTTTAAAGTTATATTCCGAGTTGCAAATTATCTTGACTTAATTTCCATTTGGCATTATATTTTATCAGGCAGTTTTCTTATTAGATTATATTCTTTAAAGTAACATTCAAGATCCCCCTATAACTAATATAGAAATGGCACGAAAAACGCGTGCTAATTACAGCAAAAGTGAAATGGGAAAAGACAGGTGTCTGGTCGCATAATACCAACCTTTACAGGAATAGGGACAATGGAGAAATTTCGAGCGCGCTGATTGGTTGTTTCAGCAGCGTCCGTATGATTTCATAAACTTACTGTCTAGTTACTTTATAGTGGTACTTATATAGTACATTTAAAGTTTATCCTCTGATGAATACGAATTAACACCTAAAAATACGATTTTTAAACGAATTTTACTAACGAAAATACCTTTGTTATTTCCAATGAATTTCAATCTTTCCACAACAAATTTGAGCTTGACAGAATGACTTGAAATATTAAGTGTGAAACAAAATAAATAGTGGCGCCATATCTACACAAAATATGATAAATGCTATTTTTAATTAAATATCTAAAATTTTGTTTAAAAATTAAAATGCAGTCTTTCATTCGAATTTAAATTGAAAGCCATTAATTTTCAATGTGAATATTTTGCAATGTCAATTATTTTATAATTTCTGACTTTTCAATTTTTCAAACTTTTTTCCTATTTCTTCCTGATATTGCAATTAAAGTGATAAAAAAGGAAGTAATTTATTTAGTTTTTTCGTTTTGAGAAAAGGATATCATTAATAACTACACAATATTTCAATTTATCTGCTGATCTGAAAATTTATGAATTTTTTTAATGCATTTTTATTCCTTAACTGGAATTTATCACTTACACATGGTCACACTTTCTCTCTCGTACATATATAAATCTCGTATACTCGTATCTATTTGTATGCATAGTTTCAAACTACTGCTCATTATTAAAATTGAAAAGAGAGCCCTGATAATTAAAGGAAGGTTTCGAAAGAAAACAAAAAAGGTGATGCTTTTTAAACTTTTGTATTTCTTATGCATTTTTTAAATTAATACTTCAATAACAAGTAATAATCTGACGTCATACGTGACGCTGCTGAAACAACCAATCAGCATGCTTGAAATTTCTCCATTGTCCCTATTCCTGTAAAGGTTGGTATTATGCTGTCTGGTCGAAGTAGGGGAGAAAATGGGAATCGCCGTTATCATGGAATGCAATATTGAGTTTTATATGCTAGTTCAGCACTTTTTATAAACATTTTATGCAGTGTAACACAGGCACCTGAGACAATCTTAACAAAAAAAGAAGCTTGAAGTGAATTTAATTTAAACTCTAAACACCGAGTCTGGAAAAAAAAACTATCGCGTATATTTAAAATTTAAAGATTGATGCATATGAATTAAGTGAACTCCTAAGAAATGTAGAATTTAATATAGACTCAATCAAGTTTATTTCTTAAAATATCAGTTTTATTGTTTTAAATGCATTCTTTAAGACAAGTTATAAAGAAAATTTTCCTATTTAGTCGGGTATTTATACATATTATCTAACATGGCTATTTATCATTGCCAATTTGTTCTTAATGCTCTTTTAATGACGTTCATGCACCATTTTTCCTGAAAAATGATATTTTTATGAAAAAACCTGTGCTGCACACCGTATGATGTTCACCGACAGAACTTTTCTTTGAAAGAGGGAAAACACCTTCCTGTTGATTCATCAAAATCTCTGACATAAAAGGATGTTTGAGAATTGTCTGCCCTTAATCCAAAGACTCAGTTTTCTTACGTTTTAACATTAAACTTTACCCTATGTTTTTAAGGAAATAGAGCAAATGCACTTATTTACTCATTCATAAATATGAATTGACGTTATGACCTACGAAAGAGCATCAATGAAATATGAGAAACCATATATACTGTTTGCTCTATACATTTAATGCGGTTTGTTCCTGAATTCTTTTCTCGTATGACTTCATATAAATGCTTAAACAATTGTTTAAATAGAATTTTAACTGTTTTAGTGGGTCTAATCCCATTTGGTCCAGAATATCGAGCCAAGTCCACGAGTCAAGGACGGGTAATAAAGGAGAAGTGGGTTGTCTTCTGTTGATCAAAGCGATCTTAAAGTACTTAAACAATTTGTTTAAATAGAAATTTAAATGTTTTGGTGGATCTAATACCACTTGGCCTAGCATATGTTGCCAAGTCCATGAGTTACGGACGTGTGATAAAAGAAAAGTGGAAATCTTCTGTTTGTCAAAGTAATCCTGAAGTAGCAGTCTTACTTAGCTCCAATATGTGGGAGTAGGTTGCCTTCTTGGAAGATTTGCAGGCGAAATTGGCCCATATTTCTGTTTCACATAGAGGAAAACCAGAAAAACTTCCATCAACCAGCCAGCTATTCGTTGCTAAAACACACATCTATCTTTCAGTTTTTGAATAATGCTGTTTAAGAACACGACCAGAGGATATAGCCCATGACTTGAAACTTTCATACGATACGTACGTATATTCCGCCACTCTCATATATTGGATAATAAATAAGAAATAGCTCTTTATTCGGCCTTTTAATGACTACAACAACGAAACCCTACCCTAGGACATTGGTGGACTTTAATTGTTTTAATTTCACTGACTGATTTCTAGCAGTATTTAAAACACAAAGTAGGTATTCTTTAAAAAGTCTTGCTAGAGTTTTGAAAATTCCTAAAAGTTGTGAAGAAAATCCTTAAAAATACTAACATCCTGCAGTGTGACTTGCTTATTCGTAAGTTTCTCAAAACTGTAAATGACTTTCGAGTGAAAACGATTTTAAAGTTGTATGTTTTTCACGTAAATATGTTCTGTTATCGCAATATGGACTTTTCCTTAAATCCAGAAATTCCAGTTTTCCTCTTAGAAAGAAATGTTTTCCTCTAACAGATTCGTTGAGAACTGCTACTTATTAAATGAGATGTAAAAAGATATGAAATAAAATTTGTTTTTGAGAAAAAAAATTTCATTGCTTCTTTTGATATCTCAGGAGAATTTTGTTGTTGACTTTTGAAATGTTGGAACTCTTTTCTTGCGAAAAATAGCTTTGGAAGCTTGTATTTTTTTCATCCATTGAGCTATTTAATATTACTTCTTAGACTTTCTATGAAAGAGCATTTCAACATTCTTAAAGTTGTTTTGAAGCAATCATCATCCTTTTGGCGCTTTTCAGAGGTAGAAGCGCCAAAACGAATTGACTTGGTTGAAGGAAAACACAAAAAAAATGAGTTCAGCAATCTGTTTCAACTTTTAATGCTAATATAGGGAACGGTATAGAGTTTCATTTCTAATTCTAATTTTCCAGTAAATTCTATTCAATGCTCTCTTGCATTCTATTAAGGCTTCTTTAATATACTAGGTGTTTAAAGTTAAAATATATCTATTTAGAATACTTTAGAAAAATTAATTTAATAAAATCAGTTTTTAAAAAAATACTTTGATTAGTGTGCTAAAAAATAGAATTTCTATTTTTAGACTTCTTGAATTTCTAATTTTCAGCCTTTGATTTATAATTCATTATTATAAATATCATGGAATCTTGAAATCAGATTTTTCTCAAACTCGCCACCAGGTGGCGCCACTGGTATGGAATCAAAAGTTAATCATCAATTTAATAGGTTAATTTTATTAAGTTCTGAAAATATTAAAATAGTGTATTATCATCGAGAAAACGTAAGTGTACAAAATTTTAAAACTCTAGCACATCAGGAGTTGAGTAAAGAATCGAGTATTAAATCACATCTTGATAAACATGAAACAAATTAAATAAAGGTATTTAAAAACATAGGACGTTCAAAGCGACAAATCTCTTAGGTATGCATTCCAGAATATGGGAAAATGAATTATGCAATACAATTATCTTCATGTAATAATTCTATCATAATCGTGATGCATATTATTTACGAATTATCTAATGATATAGGAGTGTAATTGATATTGAAAATTGTCGTTAACAACCCAATTGTCAATTTAATTAATACATATAAGGTAAAAAGTAACGTAAAGAGCTCTAAGGCGAGATTTCATTTTTTCAGATGTTCCTTTTCTGATTTTCTTTCCATCGTGGCTTGTTTCATTCTGAATGTTTTGAATGGAAGTCGCAGTCTTTCAGTTACAAATTAATTAACTACTAGTTAATTCTAACCACTCCGTGCATTTATTATTATAAACATGCATTCTTTTTATTGAATTTTAATAGTAAATGTTACACAAAGTTATTGAATTGTGTCTATATACTTTGATACATTGTTTTATAATTATTATTATTTCACTTAATTATTTGACAGTACAGGTTTTTGAAAACATGTTGGTCGAAAAAGTGAGGAACTTCCTATTTTGAACTTAACGCTTATTATTTGATGGATAAACGTTTTAATTTTTTTTTAATTTGTCAGGTGGTTTAGATTATGAATCTTTTGAAACTTATTAAGAACTTACAGCACAAGTTCTGATTTTTAACATTATTTTTATTTATTATTCGCAATCTTTAAGCATTTAATATGCGGCATATAAATTGAAGAAATCACTTTCGATGAATTAGTAAGATAAGGGATTTCTAGACCATACTGTTTTCAGGTAGATTCCATATAGGGAAGATCACCTGTTGCAATAGTTCTCATGACATGACTTCGGGGAAATTTCTGCACAGTTTATCTGATCATTATCGCTAGAAAGTGTCCATGCATTCTTAACACTTTCCCCATGTTGTCTTGTGAGAAAAGAGAAGAGAGTGGAGATGAGGGGGGTGAAATTTTCCACTCTTTTCTAACTCATCGATAGATCATAGCTGTGTTCTCCTTCATCCTCGCATGGCATTACCTATTCTTGTCTTCTCTCATCACCAATAAAAATAGCCATCGCATATGGGGTCATATCGCGAGGCAGGAAATTAAAATTATGAACAGGATTATTAGAGGAGAGACAGCTTGATTCTGCTGCTAGAAGGAGGTCCTGGTGACTTAGTAGCTCAGCATCTGCATCGACCGTAAGACAAAATTTAATGATGATTTTTTTAGTAACGGATTAAAATTAAACGGATATTGATTCCCGCAGATATCGTACAGTGCCCACAAGGAATTCTACGACAGTCACGGTCTTCTTCAGGAGCTTCCCATTCCTCCTCAAGATGAGATCGTAGATGCCTCCACGGCAGAACTCCGAGTGGACAACCTCATGCCCTTCACCAGTTACCAAGTGAACATCACTGCCATTCCTCACGACGAAACATTCCGACCTCCTGCCAAAATAACTGTCACCACCGCCATGGCAGGTAAGCGAGCTGTCATTTCTTGACATTGAAGTATTTAAAATCAAAGCATAAGCTATTGAAGTTGTATAATTGGATACAGTAACAGATAAACAATTATTAATCCTTTTTACTAAGCATGATCTCGGTGAAAATTGGGGCTGCTATGATATCCTTGTCCCTTCTGAATATTAATGCAAATCTAGGTGCCCTCATGGTAGGATCTTCGCTTTAGGAAAAGAGGATCGTATTCTATATTTTTGATCCAAATATATGCTGTGTAAGTTGATCTGGTGTACAATTAATCTCTCATAGTATATCATGCATTGTCACTTTAGTATTTTAAAAAAGTTAATAGAATGAATGGTCTTCGGTTTCTGGTCATGGTACGAAAATATGAGTTCCGTCATCTGTAACCTTCATTAACTTCGAAGCAAAACTTAACCCCCTATACAATTCAGCTTTCTGTACTATCTAACTAGATACGCATACTGCCTTAAAAATATGTTACTGCTTTGATTCAATTAACAATCCATAGAACAAATGAGATGTTTATGGATCAAATGAATTATAACGTCTATGAATTACTTTTAGTTTATTAATTTAGAAATACGATAGTGCGATGCACAGGTGATACTGGGATAATTGTTTTAAGTAATTAATAATGCAAATCAACTAGTGCAGGTTTAAAATGATAGAAAGCTCTGCAAGATTCTTATTATTTCGTTTGTAATTTAAATGCATCGGTAAAAGTAAAGTTTACGGTGTAAAGCTGTTCCTCCCCATTTAGGATCGCCAACTTTTTGTCGCCAAGAGCAAGATGGCTTGACGATGTGAGAACATTTGTTTTGGGTGCGCAGTGAACATTTTATTGTTGCCTTGATCACGCAATGCTTGCGGCATCTCAATTGGGTTTCTGGCAAGTTTTTTAAACAAAAAAAACATCAGCGGCTTCGCTTTCAGCAAAGCGGAAAAATAGTAGCTTCACTTTTTCGTTGAATGTTAAGAATCTAAGGTTTTTTTAAAAAATCCAAGAACAAGAATTTCAATTCCAAGCGAAGTTTTATTCAAATTCGAAGAAATAGACCAATGAAATCGTAGATAGTACATATCTGACCAATAAAATCGCGACGCTGAAGCGCTAAATAAAAATATAACGATTCCTGCGCGAACAAGGGAAGAATAGGAACATTTCTGCGCAACCAAAACGAATGTGCTGACGTCGCCAATCCATCTTCTGCTTGGCGGCAAGTTATTGGCGAGCTGAAGAGGAGAGAAAGGACTGTGCGCCATAAACTTGAACCAATGCATCTGTACTTATCAACTTCTTTTCTTGCAAATATATCCAGAGGATGTTTAGTTAACTTTCGATAGCCTCCCACCGGGGGCACCACTGGTTACATGGATGAGAAGAATGGTGTGTGGGTTGAGTTACCTCTACTCCGATGATGGGACGTACCTTCAGCTGTACAATTTAGGCAGGGGCCAATGATGGCCATTAAGACTCCAATCATAGTTACCGTATTTACGTCGTGACGACTATCATTGCATTGACTCCGGATGCTACGCCAGGGTGAAGGTAACTCTTTGCTGGTTAACCTTCGATAGTGTACTCGTGTTTATTTCAATATTAACAGTACATTAAAATGTGTGTTGAAAACGCCAGAATTAACCTAATTGTTACCATGTATCTTTGTATCATGTCATTTGTATCATGCTCTTTTCTCTGCGGAACACCGAGACTTAGTAATAAGATCTCGGTTTCGATGCCTGCAGATGTTGAAAAAAAATCTGAATCTTGGCTTCCACATTATTTTTCCTCTTGACCGCACTTGGGTGATGTCTCCACAGTTTAAGAAGCCCTGCTTTAGTACTTTACTTTCTTTCATATTCAATATCTATTGACGAACCTTTTAATGAACTTCAAGAAATATTTCGTTTCACCTATTCATGTATATTTAACTTTTCGCAGCACCCAAACCTATGGTGAAGCCAGATTCGTTCGGAGTCCATAACAACATGGAGATCACGGTTGTTCTCCCTCAAGCATCTGAAGAATATGGTCCTATCAGCCACTACTTTCTTGTTGTAGTCCCTGAACAGTTTGCTACGAAAGAACCAGATGACTTTACGATTGAAGAAGTAAGTTCATTTTATCGAATAGAAAAAAGATGAAAATAACACTAAATAATTGTTTATTTTAATCTGTTTGTCATGTCGTGTCAATATTTATTGTCTTTTTATGTGAATTGCCGTCTGTTTGTGATGAAATTCTATAAGCTTGCTAAAGTCGAAACCAATCTCTTATATAAAATATAATTATTTTTTCAAATATTTCAATAGACTAGATATATTCGTTATAAAAACTAAGTGAATATATGGATATCAACTTCAACATCTGGATGGTGTACTATTTATATAATATAATAGTATAACTAAGCTTAGCAATGATTTATTTATTCAATTCGAATTTATTGTAATTTCTCATAAGCTTTCATTATTTCAGATGTAACTTTTTAAAAAAGATTTCGGTTTTGTGTCATTCATAATCTTTTCTTGTTAGGATAGAAAGTGTATTATTTCTACGAAATTTGTATTAAAATAGGAACTGTAATAATAATATATAACTTAATATTGTTTATAATTGAAATAATTAGTATAATTATTTCATTTTCTGTGTCATGTACCATTTTTAATATTTCTCTACATTTCTTAGCTAACTGCAACTAGGCCTGATCAGACGGGGCCCTTCATCGCTGCCAAATTTCTCCGAAGAACAATGCCTGAAAATTTTTCATTGGGTGACGGGAAAATGTACATGGGTTTCGTCAACCGCCACTTGTTGCACGGGGTTCGATATAAGGTTTTTGTGAGAGCTGTTGTGGATACCCCTCATAAGGTAGTTGATCAACTTTGTTCTTCCTAAATGTTTGTTGTACAAATGCAATTTCATGCATCCTTTTTATTGTTTTTAATATAAAACATTTATGATATTATTTTCATGGATGTAGAAGTCTATACAATCGTATAGTAGCTCATAAAAGATAGACGATAATGGAATCAAATCATATTCGTGATTCCCTTTAAGTGCTTTGCGCCTAGTTAATTTTGGCATCCATTGCCATCTTGAAAGGACGTGACTTCACAATCTACATGAAACAGTAAATGTTATGTAACGTGTGCAACTACTTTCATTACGGGACTGGGACGTCAGTCGAAGTAATTCCTTCTTGGGCAGATAATCGGCACATTGAAAGTTTTTATTGGTCGGAAAAAGTGTTTACTTATTATTTATTTGAAATGAAAAAGATTAATACAGTAGAATCCGGCTAATCCGGCCCCGCTTGTCCGGACATCCGGTTAATTCGGCGGTATTTTTTTTAAATCTTGAATGTACTAATTTACATTTAAAAAAACCATGGATTTTTAGTTTTACCCATTTAAAACTTGTATTACGTACATTATAAACCAAATTCCGTTTAATCCGGACTTGCGGTGATCCGGTAAGGGTCCAGTCTCATTTAGTCCGGATTAGCGGGACTCTACTGTAATTTTAAGTAATAATTGTTAAATCTTTGTATACGCTAGATAATTTTTATTCATGTACGAATATATATAAATCGGATAGCATAGGCTTTAATTTGTTATGACATATGTAATATGTTCTGATGAATTGATACCTTGTTATTGAATATTGATTTGAATCTGTTAACACCCTCCACTTCTTTTCATTTTCTAATGATTAAAAAGGAAATGACGTCTTCTTGTTCACTAATTCTGTCTTCTTTCTGAATCCATATGAAATTTTACTTTTATACATCTTATACTCTTTCATAAAGCATATAATTTTTTTGAAAGAATTGTCTTATTTTCCTTATAATAGCTAACATTGCAGTTTATTGTCCATCTGTGTTAAACATCTTATAAAAAGAACTACTGAAGTGGCTTGCCTCTTGTATGTTCTATACTGTTGTATGGGACTTTTTTCACTTGGGCATCTTTAATGTCGTTGGTATCCTTCACTTTTAATAACTTGATTCTGTAATATTTACCAACTTGAAAGACTAATTCTTAAACTAAACAACACAGGTCTATATTTTTAAGGATAAATTTTTATAACCATGAAAAATAATAAACCTTTACTTTCCAATTTAAAACAACAGGTAAATGAACAATTAAATATTTACTATTCATTATTTTCTGATGAAAAAAGTCTACTTTCTGAATATGCCTTTTGGATAATCGATTGTACATCCTTGAAACGTCCTTTATATAGAGAGAGACATCACGATCTTACTTAAAATCTCTCTAATCATTGATTTCACCATCCATAGTAAACCACTGAAACTTGTATATTTCCCAATTCACTTAGTCATCCCTCCCACAAAAAATTTCCTTGATATAAAAACTCAAGTACTAATCCCCCCCTGAGACCCCTTAAATTAAGAATGAACTCATCCACCCACTCCTTTGGACGATTGCCCAAAGCAACGTCCCCGAATCCTTGAATGCCCTCAGTGGAATCTTACACTGCTTGCCTTGTATCGCTTTAATTCACAAGGCCTACTGTCATCTCTCCCAGCAGACGAAACATCCGTCTGATTGTCTCCACACCAAGCAGAAATCGATAGGAAGAGACTGAATAATCGGTGGCTGTGTTATAAAGTCAGTCTTTCTTGTTTCTGTTCCTTGCAGAGTCTGTATACCAGCAGCCCTTTCTCGGACAGTCTGAGTTTGGACATGGCAGCGGCTCCTGGTCATCCCGTGCTGGTGGGCAGCGGGGGCATCTGGGACAAGACTGACCGGCCGGACATCTCGGAGATCGACGGCAGCTCGGAGGAGGCAGGGGTCATCTGGATCGTCGCGCCCGTTCTCCTGCTACTCATCATTATCACTTTTATCGTTGTCTTGGTCCTACTAAGGAGGTATGCTTATTTTTAATATGAACATATTTATTTGCTGTTATTATGTTAAATTTGACACCAGGAAATCTGATTACTAGGCAAAATTTGTCGCCAAGTAAAACGTTGTAATGATTTCTTCGGTTCTGTTATTACTTTGAAAGTAATAGCACAATGATAGGGCAGATGAAATGTACAAAAACTAATAACTTCTGCTGTTGCAAGAGAATAAAAAAATGGAAACATCAGGGAGGTACAGAGGGAAGATCATAATTTTTGTCGTAATACACTGCTTTTTAATGTTTTGGGTTTCAACTTTTTATATCAGTTTTGAACTCAAACTTCCGTTGGATGTTGGAATTTAAAATTACTAATGTCACCTTTATTTTTTCTGTTACTCATATGAATTTACTTATTTTGAAAAATCGTACTTTATTTTTGCATGAACGGGATTGCTTTTGCTTGTTTTAATTTCAAAAATTAAATTTTTAAATTTTTTTCCAAATTTCCGCTCTTCCTTTTCACTTTATAATTCATTATAGCGTTTATCTCATTACACAGCGTTCCTCTAACGAGGTGGTCCGAACAGGTTGAAAATGCTGTCATAATAATCATTTTCTTTGAAAACAATATTTTTATTACCAATTTTACCCTTCACAGAAAATGTTTTAGTCTTGTTTCTAATAGCATCGGCAATAAACAAAACTGAGTTTTGAGAAGGTAAGATATTGCATAGGATCTATGTGTACAGCTTAGCTTATTAATTTTCCAGATATTTGTTTCTACCAATAGTGTCATTAAAATTACATAATCGGAATTAAAGAATTTAACGTTGCTTCTTTTCTGTATCAATTCATTTCACCTATTGTTTTTTAAATTTTTATATACGTGGGCTTTTATGTACACGCTATACAGCAATGTAAGATTTCAAAGCATTATAACTGAAGGTATTCTTCATAAGATTCATAGGGCTATAACATGTTCTGCTTAATAATTTTGGTTTGAAATACAGAAATCAGCATTTTCTTATGATAGGTTGTATTTTGTTTCCTCTATATTTTGGTAAATTTCATAGCTCACTTTTTTATTGTTTTTGGTGTAGTATCATCACATTTAGAAACTACTCAAATGCTACTGAGGATATTTCTCATGCTTTGAGCCAGTTTTGCTCACAAGTATACGTGAATCGAAATTTGCCTTTCAACAATCTGAAAGGCCCCACAAAAACGTGAGAATATGCGTGTTAATAAGGTTTTAACAAGCACCGTTTCCTCACAAACGACTTGATGGTTCTTCGGCAGATTCAGAAGTCGAAATAAGCATTTTCTTATGATAGGTTGTATTTTGTTTCCTCTATATTTCGATAAATTTCATAGCTCACTTTTTTTTTGGTGTAGTATCATCACGTTTAGAAACTACTCAAAGGCTGCTGAGGATATTTTTCATGGTTTTCGGCCGATTTTGCTCACAAGTATGCCTGAATCGACATTTGCCTTTCTACAATTAGAAAGTCCCCACAAAATCGTGAGAATATGCGTGTTAATAAGGTTTTAACAAACACCGTTTCCTCACTAACGAATCGATGGTTCTTCGGCAGATTCAGAAGTCGAATATTTATGATCATGATACTGAAACTGCCAGGGCCGGATTATCAATTAGACAGAGTAGGCAAATGCCTATGGGCCCCATAACTTTGGAGCCTCCGAATGTTTTTTCATCATTTTCAGGGTAATTTAATTTCGAGTTTTTCATCTGATTTGCAATCGAACTTTTTTCAAATCAAAATCAAGTAGCGTTTAAATTTCAGAACATTAATCTTGGGAATTTTTTTTCATGTTTCCAAATTAGCTTACAGATAAGTTGGATCCGATTTCTTTTTCCTGTGGATTTGGTTGAGCTACTCACAAAGTAATAGCGCTGCCAAACTTTGTATTAAGTATTTCGATTGTGTTAAAAAAATTTGCGTTTTTTACCATTTTATTTGAAATTACATTAAAAATTAAATTAATTTTTTACACATGATATTCTAAAGCCAACTTACCTGAAAATGACCTGAAATTAAATGTTTTGTTGTTTCAGTTTGCCATTATATTTTTACTTCAAAACTACTTATGTAGAGATTAAATAAATATCAATAAGAAATATCTGGTTTTGGAAGTTCTGAATGGAAAGGGGGCCCCCGAAGCTTGTACTGCCTATAGGCCCCAACTGGGCTTAATCCGGCCATGGAAACTGCTACTTAAAATGAAATGGATTCTGTGATATGATTTCTACTTTCAAATGATGCTTGTATTTATAGTTGCCGTATGAAACCTTAAAGGAACAATAATAACTCTTACTCCTAATATGTGGTGGTCTTAATAACAATACCCTAATGGCCTCTATTATCAAGTTATCATGTGGTAAATAATTCATTATCTGTTTTTTGCTTTTTTCAATTACTCTTGTTAACAAACATAACGGAGATTGAGTTATTTTAATTTTGATTTTCTGTTTCAAGTAGCAGGAGACGTTAATAACAAATGTAATTGCTTGAATGAATATTTTTATATATATGAGATTTGTAAGAAAAAAAACGAATGGTCATCTAATCTCTATCCAAAATTCTGAGCTCTGTCTTCAGTATCCCTCGTGCAGCTTAAATCTGTTAGTTGGGTCTTTGTGGTGTAAGAACCAGATTTTGCTTCGAACGTATATGATAGAATCATCAAGATACAAGATCGATAGAGTTGAAAAGATCAGTCAGTGTTGGAATTAATTAAAATGCGCAAAATTCAGTGAGAAAAAGAGAATGGCAGAAGTAGAATCAACGACAAAGAAACTACAAGTATAGAAATTGGTGAAAGAGCTGTAGTTTAAAAAACCAGGGGGTGTGGTCTCCCCGAAACTTTCTCGTATACTCCTAACAATGTGGAGAAAAAATAAGCTGAAAGGCAGCAAAACGAAGAAGCGTCTCTAACGCAGTGGAGAAAAAAATGCTTGCGAATCGTAAGCTTGGAGGCGAAAAGCGTGGGTAGAAGCGGAAAGGATAGCGCAAGTGAATCGCGCAATTATGGAATAACGGCCTCGCGTCATTGTGTGATGAGAAAAGACAAATAGGCGATTTGAACACCTTCTTTTCGACCGATTGAAACGAAAATTGGGCATGGATCTACAATTATTGTTAGCCGGCCTCATACCAATTTTTATTTATCAAAGCTTTAAGGTTTACGAGTTATAATGTATGCGATTAGAAGAAGGAAGATTATAATAATGCGATAAAAATAGTATGCGATTATACAGACCGCCAGACAGTCAACCCTTTGACGGATTTTGCCCAAAATTTGATACGGACCTGATGATAAAACTGTGTACCAAATTTTATCCATCTAGCTATTCAAGTTTTTGAGTTATAGTGTTCACATGAACGCGGACAGACAGACTTCCCTTAGACGGAGTTTGTCCAAAATTTGATGGAAACCTACAAATTATATGTCAAGATCTCATACCAAATTTCATCCTCGTAGCTCTAATAGTTTTCGAGTTATCGTGTTCACAGACAGACGGACATAATTCCAAAATTGTGTTTTTCGGACTCAGGGAGGTCTAAAACGTGAAAATTCGTCAAAATCTCGAGTTCGAATTTTTTGACGATTACAATACTTTCTCTTCGTATACGAGAAAGTAAAAACTAAGAATAGCAACATTGTTTAAGTTTAAAAAGTAGATGAAAAACATAACGGGTTTTTTTAGATGAAAAAGAAGAAGCTAAAATGTTGAAGTAGGGGTCTCGAGGTCTTCGTTCACGCGGCTTATTTTTCTTGGGGATAGAGTATTCTTCATTGGCGTAGCAAGGGTATGTGGCGCCCAGGGCATAATATCCTGTTGCTCGTCCCTAGTCGTAATCACTGACTTAGCAATGTAAACGGCGCTTGGGCATGGTATTTTTCTCCCACTCTTCATATCTGGCTTTAAAAAGTGGCATAACTGCATTAACGTTTTGTCTCCATTAGGACTGTGCCGATTTTCGATGCATCGGAAAATATCGATGTTACGCAATCATCGCCGTTCCGATGTTTATATTGTCGTTTTTTTCGAAGCATCGGAAATTCCGATTTACCCGCGATGTGTACGATGTTTCCCGATGCATCGTAGACATCGATGTCGACAAGCCACGCGAAGAACATTGTTCCCGATCGCGCATCGATGACCGCAAGCGCGAGGCATTTCCCCGATCATCAGTGATTACCGTGGCGTATCTTTCCCCATGTTTCGTCCATCGTGACTCATCAAGCAGAGACATACGTTGCGAAGTGCGGATCGTTGTGCTGACACGATGAATCCCCATGTGACCGCGAATGAAAACGATGAAAATAACTCATCTCGAGAATTGAGGAAGCGAAGTGTTTTGTCCGTTGTAGAATCTCTCAGTCATCGAAACGTGCATTATTTCGTGTGGCCTCGTGCTTCCTTCTAATCGTGTAAATTCTCTGATGTTGTTTTAAGTACAAGAGTATAATTATCAATCCTACCGTTCATCTTTTGTTTGGTTGAAGAGAAGATCTATTAATTGTTTTTAATATACGATTTATTGTTGATAACCAGACAAATTTATAGTAATTTTGGCACTTTATTTGTTAGGTAACTGAGTATATTATAAGCATATAAATGCCTTAATCAACCACTCAAAAGTGTAAGAATGCAAAATTAGGCAATAGTAAGTGCGAAACATCGATGTATCGAAACATCGCGATGTATCGTAATTTCGCGATGTTAGAGTGGCGATACATCGCGATGCTAAAACTTTAACATCGCCCAGTCCTAGTCTCCATGACACCCCTAAAGCTGACACTCGAGGAATCTGCATCTCTTACTTTCGCTTTAATTGCGCTTAAAGAAACTTGTGGCTCAGTTGGTGAAGCCAGTCTTCTAATATGGGAAACCAAAATTGTTCAACTTGAATTGAACCGATGACACAACTTTTATGCTATTCTTTCAACTTTAAAGTGCATTTCTTAAAAAGTTAATTACACTGTTCTGATGATGAATAAAAAACGCAAGATGATAAGAATTCGGGTTTTAAAATTGTAAAAAGTATTTTTTCTTTTATTTGAGAAATTTATGTTTTCATCAATTAATTACTTTTTGAAAAATGAATTGAATCGTATGAATAAGAGTTTCAGTTGTTAATCATCAGAGAATATTAATGAACATAAACAACAATTTTCTAGAAAATTTTTCAAAATATTTTATTAGATGTTATTTATATCCAACTAAGTTATTATATTAAAATAATACAAACATAAAACTTAGTATTTTTTTTTCAGAATAACTATTAGTTTCAAATTAAGTTCATGTTTTTATTTTAATTTCTGTAATCTCTGTGCTTTTCATTCTTAGTATATTCTGAAGTAATCTATATTTTGACCCAAATAAATATACACACAAAGCTCAATTTTTGGCGCCATTTGGCACCGCAAATGAATTTTGTATTTTGCCAAATGGCTACTAGCCAATATTCAGCACTGAAAGAGAAGAATTGACAGTGTTCTTTCAAAAATGCTTTTGGAACATTTCACGCATATCTGACGAACAATGATTTTTGTGTTTGCTCAACTTTAAACCCATGTCAATTTATGCTTTTCATTATTGTATTTATTTTGTCATTGTATTTTATTATATTTATTATTGTATTTCATTTATTTTATCTAACTATTTCGTTTTGCTTGCAACAAAAAAAAATAGACATGAACTCACTTTGAAACATTTTACTGATTGTTTGGCCAGTATACATTATCATATAGACTGCTGGAAATTTGTACCAATTGTTTACGAGTAGAACTTAAAAATATTCTTCGCTTACGATTTCAGTCCTTTTTGTTATCAGCTGCGAAATTATAGAAATAATGATTTAGTACTTTAAAAGCGAAATAGTTCTGAATGGCATATCAGACTCATTTCTAATATTCAATGAAATTTTACACCCCTGCTCAAAATTCAGTTCACTCTCACTAGCCTATAGTATAGCTTCAAAATAATATTTAATTTTACAAATGAAATCTATTGAATATAAATGATTATTCAAATAAGGACAGAATACGTTTAAAAAATTGAACTGCCAAAAGCTTTGCTAAAAAGTAAATAACATATTGCAATAGTTCTCATGACATGATTTCGGGAAAATTTCTGCGGATCTTATGTATGCATATAAAGCTTTGCGTATGTTGTTTTGTAAACATGATAACCAGAGTACTGTTCAGCAACGGATTCCGAGACTACCACTTTTGGGCGATTTTACACCGGAAAGTGGTGTCAGGCAATGAGTCATATGAGCGCATTTCCGAAGTTCTTTGTTAGATCACGCTCAGTAAAATGTAAACTACACCCTTCCATTCTTCACTTCCCCCTATTCTGATGAAAATAACTCCGCCCGGCGCATGCGCAAAAGCGCAGAGAGTTTCCGAATCCGTTTCTAACCAATAAGTTTGATTGGATTTGAGCCATCGTGTGATGTATTATAGGAAGGGTGAAAAGCCGTAGTAGGTCGAGTTCGTAGATGGGTCCTCCTGCTCAAAAGGGGTAGAAATGGTATGGGGTTGAAATTTTCATTTCCCCATAATTCTCTTACTATTGAAGATAGAAATATAATTTAAACTAGGCGACTTATCGCCTGATCATAACGAGCGACTTTTATGCTGAAAGTTTTTCTATAGATGCAATAGCTTAGAAGTTAGGGACTAAAAAGTGATTTTCAATCCTTAACTTCTACTGATTTTTACCCTACTTTATCATCTTATTGGAAAGTTCTTATCATTTGCATTCTCTTCCACCGTCTTTCCTCCTCATAGCTCCAACTCTTATGAATCTATCTACGCCTTCCGGATTGCCGACAGGAATTTTTAATAGTTATTTTGTTTTAAAATTTAAAGTTCACAAAACATTTTTCTATAACTGACAAGAAGCAGAATATAAATTTTGTTTTTAAATCATGCGGTCCATTTCTATAATAAAACTGAATATCATCATTAAATTCCAACACTTCAAATTTATTCCTTTAATACCATACCTACCTATTTTCAGGGACAGAAAATTGAAACATTTACTAAAAATTTAAGAATAGTGTTTGAAATATTCAAGTCAAACACTTCAAATTTATTCCTTTAATAACATGCTTATCTGCTTCAAGCGAGAGAAAATTAAAACATTTACTAAAAATTTAAGAATAGTGTCTCAAATATTCAAGTCAAACGCTTACATAGTCATTTAAATTAAAGCATTTTAAATATTAAAATAGTATCGAGTTCCTCTTTGTAATGAATGGCTTTAAAAGTAATTTGAATTTGATGAAATATTTTTGTACGAAATAAATTTCTAAAATATAAATGCGTACGTATGAATATTTTAATAAACGCTGATTGCATCAACTTTATTATATTTTGTTGATAATAGGATTATTTTTAGATTCTTTTGGTTTTCCATAACTTACATGCCTCGTTTCATCAAGAAAGTAATTAGTAGTAGGGGAATCATGTTTCGTTTACATTTAAATTTGGTAACCACTCTTTATTATTATAATCAACTTACTCAGATCACTTTTGAATTAAATTTTCTGTTATAAAGGACCTTGAAATGCATATTTGAAAATTTAATTAAATTTTCGAGTTAAAATTATTATATTGAGAAACTAATCATCACATAAGAGATTTTTCATTTACTACAGCATTTTATAGTCGAATATTTTTAGCAAATTATTAAAAATTATTATACATTTTTCGAAATAATTTTATACGCATCTTCAAAAAAAAGAAGTAATAATTTGCAGTATCAAGCTTCAACGCAATTCTTTGGTTAATTATAATTGCACACCTGAGATTATAAGCAGTTTGAGAATTTTCTTAACTAATTTTAACTCATTCTCTTTATTCATATAACAAGATTTTCTTAATATTGCTTTCAATTAGAAAGAGCTTTCAAATTCAATATAAATGCCCTGATAGTGAAACCGATTGTTCAGATTTTTAGTTTAAACATTAAATACTTTGTATTAGCGTTTTTGTCTGGATACGAGCAAAGAATCCACTGTTTGAATGAATCATTCTACGATTTTACCGCAGAAACCAAATATTAACTAAATGTAATTCCTTGCCATTTAGTTTATATTTCTACGAATATAAAAATCTGTATGAAATTTAAATAATTTTTTATGGTCGCGTACTTTTCTATTGGTGACAGTGGCGAATCCGGGGGGGGGGGCTATCAGCTACAGCCCTCCCCCAGAGCCAAGCCGGAATTCTTAATTTTATTTAACATCGTTACAACTGTTTTTTTATTAATTTCCCTCTTTTTAAAAAATAATAATAACGTTTCAACATTACTTTCTGGCTTGACAGGCTCGAAAATTTTCCTACTTTTGTAGTCATTTCACTTGTACTTATAGCTTTGACACGGTCAAAGACATTTTTTGGCTAGTTATTTCATTGTAATTTTTATTAAATTATCGAAAGTATTGTATTGTTTTTACGATTCTTATTGTCAGGTGAGAAAAGTCTGTAAAGTTAAAGAGTTTTGGTTTACTTTAGCCTTGAGGTTTGACATTCATCACGGCAATACAAAGTTTTTAAGACCTCAGCCCCCCCCCCCCCCAGACCCGAATCCTAGATTCGTCACTGGCTGGTGAAATTGATGTGGGGTTCTGAAAATACGAATGCAATTAATCGTTTCGTAAATGCTCTGATTATTGAATAAAAATGATATTTTTTTCACAGTTCTCGCAATTCTACCTCTCATATTTTTAATTTATATTCTGATGGTAATCGATTTTTGAAATGCAGGCGATCATCCCAGTAACGAAAAACTGGCGGATGCATAGTCATAATTTTAATCGTTTGAAGATCAGCAGCTTTAAAAGACGTGCCTACCATTCATGCTATTTCAATGACTGCACTGCCATCTATTGTGTCAAACATAAACTATTCAGTATTGATATCCGATATATATATTTTTTGAAACTAAATCACCATAACATGAACACATATCTGAGAAAAGCTTTAATAATAAAACCGCGCGTGTTTCCTTGGTCGTGATGGAAATTGATGATAAGCTGCAATCGTTAATTTAAGTAAAGTTTAAGGTGTGGATCGTGAAGACCGATAGCATCGTTTTTAAATGTTTTTTCTCCGAATGTTCTTCTTCACACGTTTAACACTGTTGATCGTTAACTATCTAGAAAACAAACAAACAACGGTCTGTTTTTTCTCAAGTTTTCAATTGCCTTCTTTCTTTCTAGATATAGATGATTGTTTTAGGTAACATCTTATAAAATCTGTTCTCGTCATTTTTGTTTTTAATTTCCTTACCACAACGATTATCTGAAGCATTACTTCTGAAGTTTGCCTTTAAAAAAATTTCTATTTTCATTAGAAATATAGAAGGAATTTTAATCCTATCATTTAACGCAATCGTGCTATTGCTGTTGTTATTATTATAATTACATCTTCTGGCCCACCATTCCTTGCTTCTAGTTAAGTTTCTTCGTTTCATTCCATGAACAGTGTACCCTCGATAACTGTGAAGTTATTTATAGATACGAAAAAAATATTATATGAAAGCATTAAATCAGTGAAAATCATAAAAAATATTTCCTCCAAATTATTTAAGCTTTTGTGTGCTACTTGTACAAAAATATCTTCAGTTTTGAATCCGGTTAATCCTTTTTTTATAATTTTTAGAATTAAAATTACGAAAGTAAGTTTCTTCATCCAATTAGAAAAATTGCCCATATGGAACAATTTATTCAAAACTGAAGGGAGATTTTTCAAGCCGTGACTCTCCTAGCAAATCCTGGACGGCTGATTATTTTAATATTTTTAACCAATGGAATTTTCAAACAAGAACTTTTTTAAATAATAAGCGGAAAGGAACTTGTTTTATTTAATAATTACAATAAAAGATTCGTTGTATGAATATTATTTAGAAAGAATGTATCATATATTTTTCTTGAATATATATCGAATCTTTGTCCTTTTCAAATAAAAGGATATCTTTACACTGCTAATGTCAAGAGAGGAGGACAACTTTAACAACCTAACAAAGGCGTTATACCCTTGTTTCTTCCAGGCGTCGACAGCTGGCAAAGACACCTGCTGGAGAAACAACCATGAAACTCCTAATGAACGTGGCTGACCGCGAAATGGTCGCCCATCCTACTGACCCGGTCGAAATCAGGCGGATCAACTACCAGACTCCGGCCATGATCAACCACCCTCCCATCCCAGTGTCCGAACTCGCCAACCACATTGAAAGGCTCAAGACCAATGATAACGTCCTCTTCTCACAGGAGTACGAGGTTAGAACAGAAAAGTTTATTCGTGTTTTATTTTATTCAAATTTGATGTCTGTTTCTTGGGTGTAAGATGCTCAAACGCAACAAGCAGTGCTATGGCTATAACTAAAATTTCTCCTGGTACAAAATCATGAAACGAATCAAGATGCTCTATAACTAAAGTTTCCCTGGTACATGATTCTCAAACTTGGCAGGCTGCGCTATAGCTCACATTTTAATATTGAAAGTATTATTCTAATTAAAAGCGACAAAATAATAGTTTAGGAATACAGGCGCTACGGAGACAAAAGCATATGATTAAAAAGGATTTTAAGTTACTTTAAATATCATAGAAATCTCTAAATGCGTAAAAATGTTAAAATCGAAATATTTCCGGTATAAAATTTATGGATTAATAGCAAAGATGTTTAAGACTTCGAGCAGTAAAAGTCGCGCAATCTGATAATACAATGGCGGACAGTCAATTGATCCCTCGATCGACTACAAACGGATGCTCTAGTGAATATTTATGCATCAAGAAAGCAAGTATTTAAGCATAGGAAGCGTGTGACCAATTCGCAACCAGGCTACAATGACATCAGAATATATTAAATAAAATTATATTCATTTCTGTCTGTATTATGATCACTCCGTTAGGCAATCTAAAAAAATGTTGTGTTGAGTTTCTTTCAAAATTTTAGCGTTTTTTAACTAACTAAATTAATTGCGGTTCCAAGTCGAGATTGTTATAATGTAGGGAAAATAGCGTGAAGTTTGTTGTTACTTTTTATTCGCAAAAGAACCTTCTTGAACCATATTTTACTCTGGGCTTTTCAAAAGTACTCAAGTGTGGGTAAAGATTCGATTCAGTGCTTCAGACGCTATAAAAATTAGAACTGATATTGATTTAATGCTTGAAAATGACTCCGAATATCTTGAATGCTGCAGTTTCGTTGATATTCGAAATCTGTAGAGAACAGCAAGATAATGACGAATATTTAATTAGTCTTGACTTAATAATATTGCAATTAATTTAGCAAGTCAGAAGACTCTAAAATATTTGAAAGAAACTTAGCAAAATTTGGTTTCTGATTACCAATTTCATTGATCCTGAGATATGACACCATTTTTTTATTACCATTACATTAAAAAACCCTTATGCTGATTTTAATAGTAGAACATTCACTTAGCAGTAGTCGAGGAGCACAATTTATCAACACAAAAAGCATTTTTTTTTACTTTACTCAAACTGCCATTTCTTTTTCTTTTTAAACAGTAATTGCTATTTAGAATGGTAACAAGTGCCACGGAGAAATCGCTGGTTGCTTCTGATTGTAACAAAAAATTAATCATTTAAATGCATGTTTTATAATTTAGCAATTCATAATGCTTCACGGGAAATAAAACGGTTTAATAAATGGAAAGGAACAGTTCCTGATATCTTCTAATATTTGTTTACTTTAGGCTATTTAATTTTATATAACAGTGCCTGTTTTGGCCAATTGAATCATTTTTTTGCTGGATTATTAAAATGTTTTGCTAATCAAAGCTCTTTATTATGAAAAACTAATGTACTTCTGTCTTGATCCATTCATTCTTTGTGGTAAAGCGGGTCAATTCCAACCAGACCTCGCAAGTTCCAAAATCTACTCTGCATAAAATCCATGATTGTGTAATGTTTAAATGATGAAAGTATCATGGCAAATATGACCTGGAAAACTCTTTGATGTATTGCAAGATCAGCCAACTTCTAACTGGTTGTTTGCTTTCTTTAGTCTATTGAACCTGGACAACAATTCACCTGGGAGAACTCGAACCTGGAGATTAACAAGCCAAAGAACAGGTACGCCAACGTTATAGCATATGATCACAGTCGCGTTGTTCTTCAACCTCTGGATGGCATTCCAGGATCTGACTATATCAACGCCAATTATTGCGACGGGTACCGCAAACCAAAGGCATACATAGCAACTCAAGGCCCCCTACCTGAAACATTTGGCGACTTTTGGCGAATGGTATGGGAACAGCGTTCTGCTACCATTGTAATGATGACGAAACTGGAAGAAAGGACGAGAATCAAGGTAAGGAATATTGTTCATCACCCCTTCTCTGAAAACCGAATCAAGGCTGAAGAGCCTGAACTTTCCTTTATCTTTAGATTAATAAAAATCAGTAAACAGAGACTGGATCCTGATATGTTAAAATTGTAGTAGCTCTACAAACAAATAATCCATATTAAAATTATTTTGAGTATTAATTTATTATTCAAAAGTAATTAGTGTTCTAATGTTTATAAATATGATACAATATATTAATATGATTTATGATTACTTGATGTACTGTTTTCACCAGTTGTAAATTATATGCCAGTCGTATAAAATTATGTTTTTCCTTTAAAACTTCTGGTAAATTCACAAGTTAAATGATGTAACATTTTGATGCATAAAAATACATAATATCTAATGAAAGTTCAACATCATTTTAATTTTTTATCATTTATTTACTTTTCTTCAGTACTAGAAAATTCTAAATAGGTGTGGGGGGGGGGCAACTGAAAATCTTTACTACCTTAAAATTTTTCAAATCTTTTATTGTCGGTTTTTATCTTGTTTCTCACAAAATTACACGATATAAGGTTTTAAATAATCTCTTAGAATTATTAAAATGTAATGTAATTAATATTAATTAAAATGTGATACAATTTAATTGTTTAAAATTAGTAAGGATTTGATATCTACGGAGGGCTGATTGGTAATTAGGGGATAAATGAACCTTGAATTGTAGTTTCTTCTCATATTGTGAATTATTTTGATAATTATTTCATGTATAAAATAATTTTACTATTTTTCTTATGTAGTGCGATCAATACTGGCCTAGTCGCGGAACAGAAACTTACGGTGTCATGTATGTTAAATATGCAGAAGTATCAGAACTTGCATCTTATTGCATCAGAACTTTCTATTTACAACGGGTAAGATTAACATATTTTATATCCTTACTATAAAAATACTAATATATATTACTGTTACCTTATCTATTTATTATTACTTAATTTTAAGTATTTATTATTAAGTATAGTTAAGTGGTTTATAAGTTTGCTTCTCTTCCAGGTTGGCTTCCCGGAGACGCGTGAAGTCAGGCAATTTCAGTTCACTGCATGGCCGGACCACGGGGTGCCAGAACATCCAACTGCATTTCTCATGTTTTTGCGTCGTGTGCAAGCCATGAACCCCATGGATGCTGGGCCAATAGTTGTTCATTGCAGGTACAATCATCAGGAATATTCCCCATCGTGTAAATCGTTTTCCTGCCGTAATACGTTATACAAGAATTTCTTTAAATTATTGCTAAAAATGCTGTTTTCCTACTATTTGGTTGGGCAAGAAGTATAAAACAATAGGGGCATAATACCATTTGATATATGAACTTATTAATTATGTAATCGGGTATCAACCATCATTTCATGGACTTTGGATTCACGATTGAAAAGTGTGTCTTAGTGCGTATAAAGTTGCATTCAAAATCGAAGAATCTGCAATCAATTGCACACAATATATTTTAATGCAATAATTAATTTTAGGATCTTTCAGCCTCAAAATACTGTTTAATTAATTTGGGATTATGTCAAAATGTTGTTTTGGAGTTGGTTACCTGATGCATAAGTACTTCTGCGTTACTGTAAAGTTATACTTGAAGATAAATAGATTTGTTGCGAATATTTTTAGAATAATATTCGCAATCATTTGAACCGCCAAACTGTATTTCTTTAAAACAACTCTTAATTTTCTTACAAGCTTCATTATCTTCACTGATTTATGTTTTTAAGCGCAATGAATATCAAAATTTAGATAAAGCAAACATTTTTACAATTGTTATCAATAACTAACCTTTACTTAATAGGAAAGAACGGTTACGGAAACTTAAACACAATGGTCACCATGTTTATCACTCCTTTTGTGTGTGGGTGGGTCATTACAGATTTTTAAGGACCAAAAAATTGTTTTATCCATCATTTAAATCGACAGGTGGTAAAGATATATTGGCCATTATGTGCTGTTAAAGTTTAAAATTTGTATTATTCAAGTTTAAAAGAGTAGGATATGACTTCTGAATAGAGTCAAGATATGACATCTGAGAGAGACTCGCCTCTGAATAGTCAGTTTATGCTCACATGAAACACGTCAAGTGCTGCTCCTCGATATAATTTTGAAACACATTGTGCATCTTACATACGCTGGTTGTAGTATTATATCACAACACAGCTTAAGACAACATGTAGTTAAACATTAGACGGCATGTGCGTTAACTCTTACCATGCAACTGTGATTGTGCAACCATTATTTGGCTGTAAAATTTCAAATGATGTAAAATATGAATGAGCAGAAGAACCTTAAAATAAATGTTGTAAAAACAGCGGTTTGGGGATTTTTAAAATATTTTCCAAACAATATTATACGTGTAAAGTGGATTTTCTTACCAATCTTCTTGGTAATCTTTAAACTTCACAGGAATAAATCTACAGGAATTTATATCATAAGGCAAATTCTGCATCTATAATATAAAGCAGAAAATTCATGTATCTGTCGGTCGGTCTGTGTGCCTGTCAGTCACAAGAATTCCTCCTAAACGGTGTACCGTAGCGACATGAAATTTGCACACGACATTCTAGAGCACATTTCTAGTTCAATGGTGCTATTTTTAACTTTCAGAGTTAATTAGTTCTTAAGATATTTAATTAAATAACGAAAATTAGCCGCTGTTAAGCCTAATGCTTAGACTTTTCTGCCAATAACTTCTGAAATATGACTGAACTAGACAACAATTATTTTTATGAATTAGACAACAATTATTTTTATTAATTAGACAACAATTATTTTTATGCTATTTTAAAGAGCAGAAAATTATCTTTTTAATGATTTCAATTTAAATGTTAGACGTTCTTTTTCTTAATTTAATAAACATTTCAAATTTATTTCGTACACAATTTGTAACAATGCTTTCTGTTATTGTAATTAAATTCAAACCACTGATCGTTTTATCAAATCCTTCATTCCGGTATTTTTATCATTGTGAAAGTTATGATAAAAATATTGTTTTCTTTGAATGTCAACAGAAAGGCAGAAACTTTATTTAGCTTTTATTTCATGGCATATACCTCTTTCAATATATTTGCACCACAACACAATGATTTTAATTACTCTCTTTCCGCGGTGCTTCATTTAATTTTACAAATTTTTTAATGATCATAATGAGTGTATAAAGTCCTTCAAGATTGTTGAGCCTACTTCCTACCGGAGGCAGAGGGCCTGAGGTGAAAAAGAAAGAACCCTATGCGGTTTTTTCCGGTCAGTGACAAAAACACTAAAGAGAAGGGAATTGTAGTCCGGATAATGGCAAAAAATACAAGATATTAAAAAGTTTCTGCTGTTGCCGTAGCAATGATGGGGAGGGGAAAATGGAGTATGAAGGGCTACGAGATTCTTGCCAGGTGGTTCAAACTAAGGATAGAAAAAGAAGGGTGTTTCACTGCTGGGGTGAAACACCCACTGGTGGGCTTTCCAAAAGGCCAGTTGATTAACGAAAATCAACGAAAGACTCTTCCGCGAAAAACACTTTTATTGAATTGAAAGTGTTATAAGTATTTGGACTTGAAAATATTTTTATCCCTAGCAACGCCTGGTATATCAGCTAGTTATGATATAATCATAATTCAAATTCTGCATTACGATATAGGTTCCTGTAGTGAAACTTTAAGTTGCTCTCATATATTTTTCTAGATAAAAAAAATAGCTTTGACAAATCATACGATTCACATATGGTATGCTTAGAATTAATATCATGTGTGTTTTAATATCTGGACAATTATATCGATATTTCTTATCCTTTCCCAGTGCCGGCGTGGGTCGCACAGGTTGCTTCGTCGTAATCGACTCTATGCTGGAAAGACTGAAGCACGAGACAACCGTCGACATCTATGGCCATGTGACTTGTCTCCGTGCCCAGCGGAACTATATGGTGCAGACGGAGGACCAGTACGTGTTCGCTCACGACTCGGTGCTGGAAGCTGTAGTCGCGGGAGTCACTGAAGTGCCGGCCCGCAGTCTATACACACACATAAATCAGTTGATGCAAGTCATACCTGGGGAAAATACAACTGGAATGGAGTTAGAGTTCAAGGTGAGATATTTATATGTTAAATCATTCGTAAGACCTATGGTTTGCAGTTAAATAAACTTGGAATATCTGAATCAAGGCTTTCCGTTGGTCGGCTTTTAGCATAATCTTATATATTTGAAAAATCTAGAAACTATGTTACAGTTTGCAGTAACAAAGTTATGTAACTTGTATAAATACCCCTTGTCACCATATGCACTTCAGCTTTTCATGCAAGTCATAATCTTATATATTTGAAAAATCTAGAAACTAGGTTACAGTTCGCGGTAACAAAGTTATGTAACTTGTATAAATGCCCTTTGTCACCATATGCACTTTGGCTTTTCATGCCAGTAAAACTTTGATCCATTAATAATTGTCTCAAAATTGTGTTTAATACTGCATAAATATAACTGTCGTACAAGATCAGCAGTTTACAGTAGAAGTCAAATAAATTCCCCACGCGCAAGCTCAAATGGTAATAAATACATACTAATTTATATGAAACGAATTATTTATCATTCGAAATTAGAAGTCAGTATCATTTAGGTTAAATCCGAAAAGGTGTTTTTAAAATCTATTCTCTAAATTCTATGCTACTAATTTAACTAGGTTAAATCAGTAGCGCAGAAGCGCTTATTGACGCACACATTTAGTGAAAGTAATTCACTAAATGCGCACGTCACATTTAGTGAATTGCCTTCACTAAATGTGACGTGCTATCTATGAAGAGGATTTGGCAGAACTTCCCAGCGCCAGGAATCCAAGAGATTTCGCGTCGCACGAGCTGTATGTGGCCTTCCGTTGTCATGTAATGGTAGAACTCCAAGGGACAATAATAATTTATTATATTTCGATAAATGATGAAGATTCAATCGTCTTTTTGCTTTATCGTTAAATCAAGGTCATCAACATGATTCTCTGAAGTCGAAGATCGTTCGTCTCCGAAACGCTGATCCTTCCTTTCTGAAAATTAAGACACCATTTCCTTACATGTCTACAAGTTATAACAAGAGTACGATGGATTTCAGACGAAGGTATCCCTTTAGCAGGGCCGGTCTTAGGAGATGTGGGGCCCAATTGGAAATAATTTTGGATCACCCCAATATATTTATTTTTTAAGAAATAATACATAATGAATACATTAACAATATCGCATTTATTAAATAAATTAATAATATGTATTGTAAAAAATCATAATTTAAAAAAATTATTTTAATTAACTTACTTACTTAATACTTAAAAATTAATTTTTAAAAACCCAAGAAGTGAGAAATTTTTTATTGCTTTTTTGATGGGATACATTGCTGAACAGTTAAGTAACACGAGTGAATTAAAGACCTTAAAAAGTTATTTATACATGAACACTAAGGACACAAAGTATACACTTACTTATCAAAGACGATTCAAAAATAAAAAAAAATAATTAAAATAATACAATTTTCAGACTTGACTTTGAATTAAGCAAAAGAAAAGAGGTTGTCCATGACTGTTGACTTCTGAAACAGTCTCAACCAGCTATAAGAAAAAATTAGACAACATTGGTTCGCAAGCTAACTTAAAAAATAAAAAATTCCTCAGGATAATGTTCTAAAACCAAAACGATATTTGATTTGAATTTAAATAAGTTTCAGAACATTCTTTGTTGCACTCTGGCGCGGGGCCCTATTTGGAGAAATTGGTCCAATCGGCTAAAGGCCAGCCCTGCCCTTTAGCACACAAAAAACGAATTACTGATCGCACTTCTTCCTCGGAACATTTGCTCAGTCAGTTCGCCATTTTAAATGGATGCCAAATACGAAGACAAATTCTAGACAAAATAAATAACTCCTGTGAAACACTATCGCCATATATTCACGATGATATAAGCAATACATTTCATAGTAAAAATAGGGAATCTTACTTTCTGATACTCCCTCGTATATTGTATGAGTTTTATTAATTAAAGTGTATGTTGTTTTCTACCTTCAGATACTTCTATGTATTTTAAAAGGTATGTTTTTTCATTTTTCAGAAACTCAGTATGCTAAATAGCAGCAAATCTGTAAAATTTGTGAGTGCCAATCTACCTGTTAACAAATTTAAAAACAGATTAATGAACATTCTTCCATGTAAGTGTTGCTTTCATATTCTTAAGAAATTTTTTGTCCATGTTTGTCAATCATTTAGAATTGCATTTTATGTATTAAAGTCTAAAATATATTTTCAAATTGATATCTTAACAAATTGATATCTAACACTGTCTTAAATGTAATATTTTTGAACATTTAAAAAAATCCTGTTATTTTTCAGATGAATCCACGCGAGTGTGCCTGCAGCCGATCAGAGGAGTAGACGGCTCAGACTATATAAATGCCAACTATATTGATGTGAGTATCTTGTTATTTCATTTTGATCCAAATTTTAATTTTCAGAATATATACTTCACTAGAATTCTTAATAATTCAACTCTTTATCAGTTCTTTAGTTTTAAAATCATTTACGTTATTTTGTAATAAGTGAAAATTTTTCTGTTTCAGGGATATCGTTATAAAAACGCTTACATCGCCACTCAGGGCCCACTTGCCGAAACAACCGAAGACTTCTGGAGAATGCTATGGGAACATAATACTAATATTGTAGTTATGTTAACAAAACTAAAAGAGCTTGGCAGGGTAAGTACTATTTTGATTTCTTCCATTGATCTCATCGACAATTGCTTATATCTTACTACAAACTGGATTTGATTCAGCAACTTCCCATTTTGGTGCTGTTTGAAAGCTATTTTGGGACAAAACTCGTAGTTTTGAACCATGGCTAGCTGAAGAGAACGACATCTGAGCTGGCATACCACTCTTCCCCTCCGCACCAGCTGGAGGACGTTTGATCTGCACCAGCACCACATATACGGCAGATCTTCAGTGGAATGAAATACCGAATACGCGATACTCCAGTCCCGAAGCCAACATTCGACCACTATGCCACGGCGACTTCCCTATTACTACGTGTTACTAGAGTGAAATTAATACCATTGCTTGAAGCAAATTCCTTGTTACTAATTCATTAGCAATAATTAAATTATTGTAACAACCTCGAAGTTTATCTTCTATTTACAATTTTACATTTCAAAAACTTTTTATTTTCTCATAAACGAAGTATACAAAGGGAAAGTATTGTAATCGTCAAAAATTCGAACTCGAGATTTTGACGAATCTGCACGTTTTAGACCTTTCCGAGTCCGAAAAACACAATTTTGGAATTATGTCTGTCTGTGAACAATATAACCCGAAAACTATTAAAGCTAGCGAGTTGAAATTTTGTATATGATTTTTACACATAATTTGCAGGTTTCCGTCAAATTTTGGACAAAATCCGTCCACGGGAAGTCTGTCCGCTTTCGTGTGAACACGATAGCTCAAACATTTAAATAGGTGGATGGATAAAATTTAGTACAGTTTTATCATAAAAAATATAGGTCGATATCAAATTTTGGACCAAATCCGTCGACGCGTTGACTGTCTGTCTGTATAATTGCATGCTTCTGAACACGATAACTCCTAAATGCAACTACTTAAATAAATGAAATTTGTTATGTTATATTCTAACCTAATGGTAGATCTGTGTCCAATTTTCATTTCAATCGGTTAAAAAAAGGCGTTCAAATTGCATATTAGATTTTCTTTATTTAACAAGGCCAAATTTCACATTGGCGCTACTCGTGAACTTCCTATTCACGCACTACTACTAATACCCTCCTTTCGACTTAGGCTCGCACCAAAAGAAACTCGTGGATATTCTGGGTTAGAGAAGTTTCGAAGTTCCGCGTTGGGAGGAGGGGAAATGACAACTTTTTGGGAAGTACACGAGAAAGTTTAGGGAAGACCACTCCCGCTGGTTTAATTTCCTTTTACTAAGACATCAAAGATATCTTTGAAATAACCAAATAATATTAAATTTTAATATTTTCCCAGGAAACATTAGCATTTTCTAGAAAACAAATTATAAAAAGTTTTGAAAGGCACACAAATGTATTTTTTTTCAGGAATGATTATGATACTGACAGAACCGAAATTCCAGATTTTTCAATTTTTCAAATCCGGATTTGTAAAAAGAGGCCTCAGTCTTTCTCAAATTTTTGTTTTAGAACAAATATATCATTCAGAAATTAATTATAGGGCGATACTGTAATTGAATGAAGTATTATTTTATCCTTTAAATATAAATACTTTTTGGATCAGGAAGCTCTTATGGAGACTTGGTAGGAATAATTTATCGAATAGCTACTTATATTGATAAAATTCTTTACATTCCATGAACCAGTTTCTTCCTATTAGCAATTCCTCATCCCCCAACACCTTTTAATATATATACTTTAGGTTCTAATCTAGCGCTTGAAAAGTGAAGTGAAAAGGCATCGTCTCCTTCAAAATGTCTTGCTAATCATATTCTATCTTCAGTTGTTACTAAAGATAAATATAACCATTGCGATTTTCAGGACTTAACCTCCCATCCTTCCATAAAAGTAAGATAAACTGAGAAAGGCTAATAAAGTTTATTAGCCTAAAGAACAATTAACCTTATTAAATGATGTTATGACACCAATTAATTTTTAATAATACAAGGTGTACGCAAATGAAGTGACACATTTCAAAAATTAATTTTAAAAACCTGAAAATGTTGGAACTACGTTTATATATATATATATATATATATACTTGGATTACCTTTTTCAATACTATTAATAACAACAGAGTCTTTTTACATGTTGACATATAAATGTTTAAACTTAATTTTATGTTCATGGTATCTATAGTATTTTCAATTCTTTAGATTTGTCTTAAATTTGGTTATATTGTTCAAATAATGACTTTTTAGTATGGGATTTGCTTCTTGATATGTCTTGTTTACTTTGTTTCTGTATGATTATATATAATAAGTTATATTTCGATTTATATAATATATATATATGTAATGACTTAGAAATTTTCTCATCTTTAAAATAAATCCTTCTTATCGACAGTTAATTTTTAATTACTTCCACTTTCATCGTAATAAGCTTACTTTCACTTCCATTTCGAGTCACGGGTCTTTCGGGAAAATCCCCTTCTTCCACTATGTAACCTTTCTGCGCATTGTTAACTGCCCTTTTTTGCTCTGACTTGAACGGCGAAGCGACACACGGCCGGTGTTGCTCGTCAGTATGATCATGGCGGGGACTTGTAAAAATGATCCATGATAAAATCATTTAAGCATCTTTGTGGTACTTCAATAAAGAAGAGATTCCGTTGATCGTCTATGAAAAATTCTTGCAATGCCTCTACAAACACCCAAAATTTGAAGAATGTTTCATATATATACATATATATAATACTAGCTGTTACCCGCGACTTCGTGCGCGAAGAATTTGAATTGCTACTTTTTTTAAATTTACGAATGTAAATGTTTCGTTATATATAGAAAGGGGAAGTCAAAAGTTCTGACGGTTGATAATACATAATTGGACGACTAATTTAATTCTCTGTTACTGTAAATTACATCATTGTACTCAATGGTATCATCTGCTCTTTGGAATATATCATCCACCATGCTATATGTCATCTGCTTCTACTGTTTAAAAGAATACATAAGACAAAATATACCTTCCTATTATAAAAACTCTGACAACCATATCATATACGTCAATGGACGATCCTGGTTTGTTTATTTTGGATTCATAGACCGTTTTCCGGTAACCTTCCGATTTAAGCAATCGCCAAATCTATTTGGCAACTGTATCAAGCGCCAAGCTGGAAATAAAGGTGAATTAGTTCAAAGTCTAACCGTTGCCTAGCAACGGAGTAGCTATAAATATTCGTTATTTCAAAATCGTCTGCACGCATTTTAAAGTTTTGGAACTTTTAAAAATTAATAACAATCGAAGGGAAAATGTCAGAGAAATAAAATTAGCATCATTGAAAAGGTAAAAATTTGAACTTTAAGATGGTATAAAAATATTTTTTGTCGGACAGTTTGCTCCGAAGTTACGGCGGAAAAACGATTTCGGTTATTTTCTAATTAACTGACTGTTTAATTAACTTTGGGACTTGGAAAAGTTCATAAGTGTCTTCCCCTTCTCTTAAATAATAAGTGTACAAAATTTGGTTGAAAACCGTCCATTGGTTTAGGAGGAGATGTGGAACATAGCCACATACATACCCACCCACATACCCACAATGACTTTTATTTATATTAAGATGTGACATAATCGATTCCTAAGGTCGATTAGCATTTGATTGTTGGAATTTCAAATCTGGGTTGTCTTTTTCATAGTAATAGTTTTTAATCTTATTATCTTCTGTATTTCATTGTGTGAATACTTTTAGGTTATATTGTTTTTTATTTTTAATTTTAAATGAGGGTTTAATAGGTGTATATGATGAAAATGTTATTTGAGTTTTAATGGTATAATATATATATATATATATATAACGCGGCGTTACGCCGTTCTAAATTTGTCACAGTGAGAAAATTCCATACGCAATGGCTACCGAAGTTTTTCTGGAATATCACGAAAACTCTTCAGTTTTCACACTGCATGTGTGAACAAATTCAAGAGCTTAAAATTCCCTACAAATACATGCTTTTATTTTTCTTCCAGTTTTAATATTTTCTCAGATGATGGCTCTAAACAAAGTTTTGATTTCCAGTAATTTACGACCCCCTAGACCACCGAAATGGCATGTTACCTATCTGAAAAAAACTTTTTGAGATGCGCTCTGATTTTAAAAAAAATTCGTAGCTCCAACATTTTTTTTATTATTAATTTTCGAAATGTGTCACTTCATTTGTGTACAACCTGTATTTTTCCCAATTAAATTGTTCCAATGAATTGAATTGAAAATATGTGAATATTCATGCACGAATTGCATTATATTCTGAATTATTTTAAATTATGTTGGACTTTTACTCCATGGTAGTTTTTATAATTCTTGAAATAGGGTCGCAGTCCCCCTTGTAATAATGCTGCAATTTTATTCATCTAGTTGGTTTAATATTTATTACTGAAAATATACTGACTTCTGATACTGCTGATATTCATGATGCATTTTTTAATTTTGTTGTATTAGCAGAATATTATAAATAAATTTCTCTTTGTAGCGTTTGAGAAATAACAAAATTATTTGAAGAAACCTGTGAGCTTTCATTGCACTAAAATTGAATTTATAGTAAATCCGATATGAGTAATCTAATATGTATCTAATCAAGTCTCTGTAATTTATTGCTTTTCTTCCATCTTATTAGGAAAAATCAATCTAATCCACTTTATGCATTTCAGAAAGAATTAAGTGCACTCCAAAAAGCTATAAATAAAGTGCGTTGCCTTTCTCAAAAAGCAATTAGTCGCTTTCCTTTACTGAATAATGCTAGGCCATCTAATACCGTGCACTTACTAATACTGTGTGATATTACAAAATTTCATTTATTTTCGAAGTAATGTTCTTCCTATTGATGTTACTTTTTTACATTCTTTTAGTGTTTTTTTGTAATCTTTTAAATATATCTCCATTTGCATGCATATTAAATTAAATAATTTGAAAAATAATAAATTTCTTTTGGTCATTCAGAAATAAAATGAAAAAAATTATTGCAAATTCGCGAAGTTAGTCATCATATTGATTTAAAGCCAAGATTTCCTGGTGGTTTATTTTAAAATAAATGCATCGATTTTTTATCCCTGTTAGGAAAATACAAGTTTTTCGCCTTGTTAAATTGGTCTAAATTTTCTTAACCTATTTTTATTTCTATAAAAATAGTGTTGTGCAAAAATAAATTTTTGTGGGGAAACAGGTACTGAAAAAAAATATTCCACCAAGCTGTCAAAGTATTGGTCAACATCATAAAAGGTAACGTTTTCGCAGAGACGTAGCAGCCCGATTTAGCTCACAGAAGATGGTCAATATTACCCTAGAATATTGTGGAATGTTGCTTGTGGGCATGCACACAACATTCGGCTCGAATTACAATGTACTTGACGGAGAACACCTGTGAATGGCAAAGGATAGAACGATTGCCATAATATCGTTACGAAAGTCTTTCTGTGTGTGTATGGTGTAAACAGTCCAACACGCCGGATAATGGAGAATGAAGGTTTATTTACAAGTATGCAGGAAAACACGTAGCACAGGTACAGAAAACAATAGTTCTTGCACAGATCAGCAATGTAAACAGAAACAATTTACAGGTAATAACAGTTCAGCACTTTGATATTTGGCAACACAAACAATCAGCGAATAACTAATAACAACAATAACAGCACTTTCAATAGTGCTCGGCTTACCAGCTTACTAGCTCACACAGCGGATAGAACTCCAAAGACGTCCAAGGCGATCCCAAGTCGAAAAACACACCCTCTGTCGTCCGAACGCTCTCCTTATATAGTTTACCCGGCAGGCCGTGACATCACATGGAAAGATCTGGCACATTCGTGGCGTATCTTCTCTCCTAATAGAGATATCAAGAAGATTCCAGCACCTTTGAGATTCCATATTTCGTCGCCAAGTTTGTCGCCAAGCTCAGGGGTCCAGACGGGGCTGCTGTCGGTCATCTCATACTGGGAAGCGACTTTCCATGTTTGTAACAATATTGAAAATATTATTACAAACATGGACAACATTTTTCAATATTGTAACAATATTGAAAAATAAATTGCCGACTTCTGAAAAAAATGTCAGATTTTAAATTTTAATTTTTTCTAATAATATCAAATTTTGTTACTTGAAACAATGAAAATACTTCCAAAGGATAAGTTAAATGATTTAGGTCAATGAAATTCCAATTCTAACCTGTTGTTAAACAATATCGCTCTATCCTATTAATGAATATCCAGGGAGTCCAATCTGCAGCATTCAAATATCTGTAGATGTTCTACGGGCGTTTGGCGATATTGCTGTGGTATTATCGATGTATCAGTGGCGGCTCGTCCATTAGCGCTGCAGAGCTGCAGCACCCCCTGAAATTATTTTTTAAACATGTATTTATCGTTTTTAATCTTATTGGCTTACTTTTCAACTCTCATAGTTCAATGACTTACGAAAATGCAAGAAAAGTAATAAAAAATTGAAAAAGGCATAAAATGAATCCGATCGAAGAGAGATGCAGGTCTCAGCTGCAAAATAATCTGCCCCCTTCCCGAAATCCGTTCGCTGAGCAGAAAATCCGTAGTGGAAAAGCAACTCTTTATTCCTTTAGCTGAGACGGGCTATGAGCTAAAAGTCAACACAGCTCTGGCTGGCACGGAGCCAACTGAATGAAAAAAAAGATGCTCTTTTTAATATATTTTCTTTTTTTTCCCTCACTCTCACACAAGTTGCAATTTCATTGGCTGTTTTTGAGTTTCGCTTTCGGTTCGTGTTGTGACGACAGGTTCAAGCAAATAATACTATTCTAAAACTTACAAATTTTTGGAGATTTCAGTAAAAAATGTATTTAATACGTTTTAGCTTAAGAATAAAGTTTCTGTATGTGAGTTATTTGATATTCATTTTTGAAGGAGTGTTATCGAATGAACTGGGCAAGGAGGGAAGTGTATATGTGGAGCTCCGATTATTATTACTTTTCGTCAGAGGAATCGTCACATCAACATTCACTTTAATTTTTGTTAGTAAAACTAATAGAAAATGCCATATGCTGGTTATTTACTTTGTTTGAAAAGCAGGAAATTTCACATCTGGATTTGGAATTAAAAAATTTGGCCTTACTTGGAGATAAAGTAACTTTTAAAATTGTGTTCTCTTGATAGACATTTTTTGAAGCCCTCCTCGTTTTTTATTTCACGAGCCGCCACTGTGATGTATGGTAATATGATTGGCAAGAAAGCTGTTCATTTTCTGGGAACCTATCTTGCAGGTCACCGCCAAAACAAAATATGCTGCATTTATTTCATGTTTTTAAAGCCAAAGACTGTGGGGAGAAGGGGCGAAAAAAATGTTCTAGCCCCTGGCTCCATTTAAACTTGCTTTGCCACTGCCCTTTCTCTTCAAAATATTGAAGCAAAATAGTAGCCATAGAGCTGGGTTTCTTTTTAATTCTACAATGCATAATGTTGCCAGTTAGAAACAACGTTTCATTATTTTACGTTAGCGCAAGGATCTGTGTCTAAACCTGATTATGACGACTTATTTATAAGCATTTTAATTGCAAAAAAACCCTTTGACAATTATATTATATATACTAATATGGAGGTTGCTAACTGTTAATAATTTATAGAATTTTAAAAAATGTATCTCTAAAAATTCAGTAATCGCCGTTGGAAGCAAATTTCTTCCTTTTAAAATAATTCATTTTTTATAGTGACGAATTCTTACCTTCCTGGAGGTACCAAAAGATTTCTTAAACTAGAGTTACGAAACTGCTGAATTATGCTATTAATGTTTATGCAGTAGTTATTCGAGATGTGTACAAATTTTTGGGACACCCTGTGTTGTTTGTATGAATATAAAAGTAAGAAATTGAAATAATTTCGTAATAAGCATCACTAAAACTCATCTAAATACTTTCTTTTTTCACAGATGCCCTATTGCTTTCAAATAATGACGTATCCATGTCAAAAATTAAAATTCATGTATAGTAGGATGAAAGGTGACGCAGAAAGTTTCTCTTCTAGCATGTTTATACACTTTTATTTAACTTGACTTTTTCCATGTTTGTAAAGATGGAATTTTGTAATCGATTTTTCGCTCTCTTCCTTATATTCTAGATTTTTGAAATTTAGTTCACTTGTGTGTTGTGGATGACCATACACATTTTTAAAATTTTCAGAACCAGATAATCATTTAACGGATTCATTTAATCAATGCAGTGGTTTTCAAAAAATTTAGTTCGTAATTCCATAATACAGTAAAACCCCGGTTAACCGAAACCCAAGTTATCCGAAATGCCTCTGGTATCGCAAATCCAAAAAACACGTATGTACTGCACGGAAATAATCGCGAAGGCGAGACTTTTATGCAATGATATCCCCACTTTTTTTTCTTTTAAGCCTCCTCAAGAAGGTCAAAATGTAAAAATTAAAAATAATGGGTATTAGCAATATTAATTACGATATTGTTTAGCTGTGCCTGTCAGGTGCATTGCGCCCGAACTCACTGGTGCGAATACTGCCCTGACAGAGGTTAATTTTAATAAAGAACATAAGTGTATCCTACGAAGATAGTTTTGAATTCCAATGAATTTTGAAGTGTAGTTACGAAGAATGTTGCGCCCGGACTCACTCGTGCGAATACTGCGCCCGACAGAGGTTAATTTTAATAAAGAACATAAATGTAGCCTACGAAGAGAGTTTTGAATTCCAATGAATTTTGAAGTGTAGTTACGAAGAACGTTGCGCCCGAACTCACTGGTGCGAATACTGCGCCCGACAGAGGTTAATTTTAATAAAGAACATAAGTGTAGCCTACGAAGAGAGTTTTGAATTCCAATGAATTTTGAAGTGTAGTTACGAAGAATGTTGCGCCCGAACTCACTGGTGCGAATACTGCGCCCGACAGAGGTTAATTTTAATAGAGAACATATGTGTAGCCTACGAAGAGAGTTTTGAAGTCGAATGAATTTTGAAGTGTAGCTACGAAGAGTGTTCTGAGAGTTTACGCTCAACATTAACATTTCAGAACTGCGTTCTGTAATTAGAATAGATGTTCAAGGCTTAACCTAAAAAATCGTTATCCGAAACGGCTCCCCTCCTCTTTTTTATCTCGGTTAATCGGGGTTGTACTGTATTTATAATAATGAATTAGAAATTAAAGACGAAAAAGTGGAATTTCAACTCTTTAGTATACTAATAATACTGGATTTTTTTAAACTGTTTTTATTAAATTTATTTGTACTCAAGATGGTTGTTTATAATAACTATTCTAAAAGTGATGATCAATTTCCTTTTGTTTCTTTCAGGAGAAATGTCATCAGTATTGGCCAAATGAGAGATCTCAGCGGTACTTATATTATGTTGTTGATCCTATCACTGAATATAACATGCCTCTGTATATTCTGAGGGAATTCAAAGTGACAGACGCGAGGGTAAGCTTTCCACGATGCTTTGCATTGTGTTATTAATTTTGTTTCTTTGTTGGTGTGTACTTTAAATGCAAAAACTGTTCAGAGAGATTAAAAAATCGTTTCATTCTATACATTCAACATAAATGAATGAAACCTGTAGCAGTAAAATTCTTCAATAAAAATGAAGTTCAAAAGTTACGATAGATGAACAAAAATGACATTCATTTCTTTTCCAAATTAATTACCGACATACTAAATTGAAAATATTAACATGATAATAATGTTTTTAGGCTGTCGTACTATCTGAAAATTGCAAGAATCGTTCATTGAAAGAAAAATAGGAAAGAAACTAGTATTATAAAGAACTGCTATAAGACAGACAAAACATTATTTCTTTATAAAACAGACATTCTTTCTGTAAATGCATGATATAAAATCGTTACGCATGTTACAGCAATGGCTGATGCAATCAAAACAGACAAAGACAAGACAGACGAATCGAGCCTAAAACATTATCATGCTCCGATATTTCAAACTAGAAGTTATTTTTTTGAGCAAACGATTCGTCCCAATAAAATTATTGAAACAGAAGATGCTTTTTATATTTGTTATAATTTTTTAAACAAAATATCTAATTTTCATTTGTATTTGTCCTTCGAAAAGAAAAAAAATTAAATAGCTGCATTCATGCTCATGTAATAAACGTCAAGTGCACCTTGACAGTTCAATTTTGGAATCCATTGTGCATTTTGAAGAAGGAAAAAAGGAAGAAGTGTCGTCACTACAGCTTAAAAAATCGCCCAGTTTCATTTTAGATGACATGCGCAGTTACGTTTGCTATATAACTATGATATCACTTGAAAAGAATCCATTATGAAGTGGAATTGAAAACACAAAATCCTTAATTCATTGAAAAAACATATGTATTTTCAGAGAATTGATGAATGGCCTATGGCTAAACTTAATAAGTTTCCATAATTTATAGATACTATTCAGTAATTATTGATTTTTTATTTAGTAAAAAATTATCTAAAATGCGAAATCATTGAAACTAATAAAAGAAATTTAAATAAACTTTCTTTATTTTAGCTCTTATTTAACTTCCTTTAACAGAAGAAAATATCACAACGGAGTCTATTTTTTAAAATGATTAATTCCAAGATTTAAATCTTTTAAATATCAAAACCTTTTCCCTTCTAGTAATTTGAAATTTAGTTTTTATTTTTCTGAAAATATTATGATTCATTCAATAAAATCATATTATCATTCATTTCAATAAACATTCCAAAACTAGTCATTCAGTGCAGCAAAACTTTCGATTGATTTTTACGTACATAATCATTATCCTGTAATATGTCATTTTTTACTAATTTCTGCAGTTTAATTTTTCTTTGAAATCTTATAAATTTAATCTTATTCCTGTCACCTATTTTTTCCTTTCGTATCAGGACGGTCAGTCTCGGACCATAAGGCAGTTCCACTTCACGGATTGGCCAGAGCAAGGTGTACCAAAGTCTGGCGAAGGCTTTATAGATTTCATTGGGCAGGTACATAAAACAAAAGAGCAGTTTGGGCAGGAGGGTCCAATCACTGTTCACTGTAGGTAAGTAAATCAATCACTTTCAAAATCATGTCTTGTAAAACTCTTATCAGGGATGAGCCATTTTCATATCTTTTCGTATAGGAAAAGTTGTGCATTTGTTTTTCCTCCAACTTTTGTGGCTGTGAAAACGTTTTTAATACATTTATTTTCTTATATTCTTCATTTCAAATCATTTTAAGAATTGTTTCAACATTATGTAAATTTTCGAATTTCATATTTTCTCTAAAAAATAACTTTCTCGAAATCCTTGTTTAAAATAATTCCCGCTATGATTTCTAGAATAAATTCCATTTTCTCTTTTAGAGAAGTTATTCAGTGTAATAATACGAGAGTCATCCAGAAAATATAGACCGTTTAGTTTTACAAAATGGAAAATACAATATTTATTGGAAAAAACAATCCTGTTACATACCTGAAGCTTCCTTCACTTTTCTACATAATCACCTCCTACATTTAAGCATTTGTCGTATTTGTTCACGAGCTTCAGAATTCCCATGTTATATACTCTTCTGCCACCAATTCATTAAGCCAGGTGTTCATTGCATTCAAACAAAATATCGTAAAGGAGTTCTTTTGGTGGATTTCATGCCAAAAGGGACTACGCTCAATGCAAATAGTTATTGTGAGACTCTAAGAAACTACGGCGAGCCATCCAAAACAGGAGGCGAGGAATGGTTTCTGGAGGAATTGTTCTTCTTCACGACAATGCCCGCCCTCACACTGCTGCTGCAACTCAAGAATTGCTGGATCAATTCGGATGGGAAATTTTTGATCATCCACCCTACAGTCCGGACCTTGCTCCTAGCGATTTCCGTCTTTTCCTTAAGCTAAAAGAGGGCGGTAAACGTTTTGGAAGTGTTGAAGAGTTGGAGAGTGCAGTGACCACCTGGCTTAATGAACTGGCGGCAGAAGAGTATGACATGGGAATTCTGAAGCTCGTGGATAGATACGACAAATGTTTAAATGTAGGAGGTGATTATGTAGAGAAGTGAAGGAAGCTACCGGTATGTAACAGAACTGTTTTTTTTCCAATAAATATTGTGTTTTTCATTTTGTATAACTAAACGGTCTGTATTTTCTGGATGACCCTCGTATTTTTCCTGAAGTCTCAAGTACTTATATCAGTTCAATGTGATGGAAGAGTTTGTTAGAAACTAACACTGTTAGTTAATATAATGTATGCCCAGTTTATGGACAATTTGGACTACGAACACATATTCAGATAGTGAACACACCGTGCTGAACTGTGCACACACTATAGGATGCGTAGAATTGCATCGTAATGACATCCCTTTGCGCCGTCGCAGGGGAGATGAACAAAGTGGGATACCAGGTGGTTGCTAACAACCGTAGAGGACTTTTCAAGTAAACATATGAGAACGAAAATCAAAACGGATTTTTATACAGTTATGAACAGTTTCTGAAGTGAGATTCTGACAATTATCTTTTTGTGCACTCCACAGCTTTTTTCAGTTGTCGGAATTTTAGCCGGTCCTTACCTCAACTTTTTATTTCTAAAATGTGATAATATTATGGGGCCTAAAATAGTAGATTTTCTCGAACCGTGCTCTCCGCAAAAGCCAAACAGGACATATATATTTTCGTTATTATTATATAATTAAGAAATTATATAATTTATTTACTTGGATCTACAAAAGGAATTAATAAAACCCCCATGAAAATCTATGTTAAATCGATTATCAGTTAACGAACAATCCGGGTCGCTAACAAAAAACATTATGTTCATTAACCGATCACCCATCGTTTTATGAAATATTCCTGATAACATTCCTTGTAATAAATTATTTATTTTTTAAATGATCATTATGTTCATTAACCGATCACCCACCGTTTTATGAAATATTTCTGATAACATTCCTTGTAATAAATTATTTCTTTTTTCAGTGCTGGTGTTGGTCGGACAGGCGTTTTCATCACACTAAGTATAGTATTAGAAAGAATGCAGTATGAAGGTGTAGTTGATATTTTCCAATCAATTCGTATTCTACGCACACAGAGACCAGGCATGGTACAGACAGAAGTAAGTGGAAAAAAATGTTTTAATTCTTAATATGTGTCTCGTTGTTATGTGTCATTTATCGAAATATTAATTGTATTTTACTTATTTCTGATCTTCGTACTTCACAAGATATTTTTAAAAATCATGTCTCTGGTAAGGATACGAAGAGTGTTTCCTAGTTACTCCCGAGGAAAGTTATAGTATAAAAACCAGGAAGAAACACGGTACCAGAGAAGGAATATTAACCGTCATGCTGAGAGCGAAATTTAGCTTGACTTCCTCTTACTACAGCGAACAAGGTCTCTGTAGGAGACTGACTTGTCGCCGAGAGGGAGCCTATTCTCCTGATTCTCACTCTAACTCTTGCCAAAACTGGTGTAACCATTTTTAGTACATGTAACATTTGTCATTTCTACATGGGCTTCTTTTCAGTTAATATATGCTTAACTATCCCGCTTGGCTCTGTGAGCCCTTGCCTTATGTTAGTACAGTGATTCAATAACTACAAATATATTAAAATCCTTCTTTTGGCCTTAACCCTGGAATGATGGTGTTGGTGTGGTTTTAATGGCACAAGGGCCAATTTGGCCATACTGCGCCAAACGTTCGTTGTTTTCAAGTCACTAACCCTGGAATGAAAACGTAGAGTAATGGTGGCTCAACCCTTTTAAAAACCCTTTCTTAAGTGAGCACCTACTACCCTATAAGTAACAACCTTCTAAATTTGGTAGCTGCAAGTCCAATGGCTTGTCCTGTAGAGTATTTTGAATAATTTTTGCATCCTGCATGTCGTGATTTACAGTTAGTATCCGGCCTATAAATAATGTCCTGTTAAAATTTAGTTTCTACGTTCATAAAATACACCAGTACTGATAAACCGAGTAGGTTGAAGCAGAAGCAAATTTACTCCATGTTTCCATTGAAGTGACGCTTCCATCCCAGGGTCAACGAAGAGTAAATATGTGCTTGGTGCAGTACAGCCAACATCTGGCTCTTACTTAGTACCAAATTAAAATTCTTGAATTTAAACTCATATTCTTTTCTATTTTAGGACCAGTACCAGTTCTGTTACCGTGCCGCTCTTGAATACTTAGGCTCATTTGACAATTACGCCAACTGAATCCATTTTCGCCATGAATGTGACACTGCTCCATCGTCAGCTTCCAGCATACACAGGGTAGTACGGCCATCAAGCAGAAGAGGGACTCAACTAAGATCTCAAAAAATAAAATATTCTTTTTTCCGATGGGAGGTCAATCCCTCGTCATCATTCAATCTGTCAATGGATGTTTCGTTTGCACAATCAACAAGTTTCATTTTTTTTCGAGGGCCCTTTCGATTCTACGGGGCCTGCTTCGGTTCCCTCCAAAGATGTGTGATGCCATGTACAGGCCTTGTAAAGTTCCTTTCATCTTGAACGCTCGTGTCTCCTGAATTCGTGAATATTGAACTTGATTTCTTTTTCCACGTGGAATGCATTCAATCTAAATGTGAACTTTAAAAGTGCTGTTGTTTCTCCAAAAAAAGAACTCCATAATAATCAATTTAGTGGTGCTCTAATACATATTCTTCTCGGACAGCCTGCTGTCTTCACTGAACTCTATGTATGGTTGGTGATAATATATATTGTTGTTCAGAATTTATGATCATTTATGGAGATATTATGTGCATTTGACCGTGTTGGCACACGAGAATGTTTCAGCTACTTTTTATTGATGTTTTTCAAAACACAGAGTGATTTTAAACTAGAGAACATTCTAATTAAAAACTTTGCCATGTTTTTATCGAGTTTGTTGTGTTTTTTACCAATACACTTTTTTTCTGGTACAGTAAAGCTTCAATAATATCGACTTAAATAATGCGACAATTTCCGAAATTTGACTGTTTAATAAATGCATTTAACCTCTCCATAAGGAAATGATGACTTCGTTAATCTGTTAACCCATTTGAGACCGCTCCGTGTTTTCTCTATCGGAAATGCACCATATAGTTTTTTAACACTTCTTACAGCATTAAGAACACATTTAAGTTGTTTCCATAAAATTAAATTTATTTTCATAATAGTTACAAAATGTTGCGTTTTCGCAGCGTCAGTCCTAAACGATTGACTTGACTTGAATTGCATCTGCGAGAGATAAGAGATTTAGGGATTTTTAACAACAAAGGCTGTTATCCCCTAGTTCAAAAAAAAATATCCATTCCAAAATCCGTTTCAACCCGCTTAAAAATTAAGTAAAATTGCCATCAGGAGATGGACTAGTAAAATTGCCGATCCAATTCTGTCAAAACAAAAAAATGGCGTCCTCCTAGAAGGATGACCATACTTTTTTTTCCGTCCAAAACGATGTTTAGAAATGTGAATCAAATTGGAAATTTGGCATGGGCTGCCATCTACAATTATTATTTGAAAGTAGACTTTTTAAGCTTTCGAAACACCAGAAAATAAATAATTTTTTGGCAGGTGTTGAAATTCAACTATTGTGGAAACAAAAAATTTATTACGAACAATTAAAGCATAGAGAATCAAATAAAAATATTACTTCTGACATACAAAACGTAGAGCATATCTTTTAAAAATTCAGAAATTAATGTTGAATTTCGCAGCGTCAGTCTTTAATGGGTTAACCTGATGCGCAAAACCACTGGTATAAAAAGTATGACTGATATCAACTCGTATTTAGCAGAAATGAAATTCGTAGATTTTCGAGTCTAAATTCTATTAGTCTGTCTTATTGATGCTTTACTGTATTACAAATATTTATTTATTATATATATTTCATATTCTCTTGGATATGAGAGTTAAAACATTGCATCTGTATTATATCACATCACTGGTGAAGCTGAGGAGATAAATACCGAACAAAACCGAGTTGAACTAAATAAATTTTAATTACATTTCATTCTGAACGTTATTTTTAAAGATAAGTTCAAAAGAGAAGGTAAAATTCATCAGAAAAATTTCCGCTTACTCTCCTGTTGATCACCTACACTTTTGGGTGGGGCGGTGGTAGTCCTTGTGGTTACTCTCTATGGAATCAACTCGTGTGATGTCACTGTGCCATGGTAAACGTAACTGTGCAGGTAATCTAACTGCATGCTGCATTAGGCTGTGCTTTGACAACACATCCTTTCTCCTCATGAAAGATGAGCAATGAATTCAAAAATTAAATCGATGAAGCTTATTTGTCCTGAATTTAGCCCCGTTGGGAATCATAAAATGAAACCATATCTAGGTTTCTTCGTAATTCTCAGAAGAAAAAATGCATCAGTTTCTGATTTTCGGATGCAGTAAAATTATATGATAGTAATAATTATTAATTTTTTAAATACGTATAATTTAAATGACGTTCAAAACGCTTAATACTTTTTTAAATTTATTAATGAATATAAAAAATTTTTAATCACAATTATCGAATTAAGAAACATTTGACTTGAAATTCTCTATTACAATTTACAAAATGCTAAGTGCTCTGGAGTCAATTCAGGCTCGCATGATTCTCGTTAAGTGTACCATACCAATTTTTTAGACGATTGCGCTGATTTTAGGAGAAAGAAAATCATTATGTCCCATCACAGCGCTAGACAAGATGCTGTTAGATGACATGCGCAGTTACGTTTGTCATGTGACTGTTACTTCACATACACTCGCTTTAAAAGCTAAGCTGCTCTCAATAGAAAAATAAAGAATGCATTGCTGGGCGATTGCCTTGTTCTGCTGCAAGTCAGAGAGGATTCATTTGCATACCATAATAATTAATCTCGCTGCAAGTAAATAATTTGATTAGAAAATATTTGAATGTAAGTGGACCATAACATCTTACTGTTCAGCAACGGATCCCAAGACTACCACTTTTGGACGATTTTACACCGGAAAGGGGTGTCAGGCATATGAGTCATATGAGCGCATTTCCGAGGTTCTTTGTTAAATCACGCTCAGTAAAATGTAAACATCACCCTTCCATTCTTCACTTTCCCCCTATTTTGATGAAAATAATTCCGCCCGTCGAATGCGCAAAAGCGCGGAGGGTTTCCGAATCCGTTGCTAAACAATATTGAGGGCCATCTTCAGGTTTATTATTGCATTATTCTCACAATTTCAGCTGACGTGCCACCTTTTAATTATTAATTGATTTTTAATTAAAGAAAAATATAACTAATTCTGTCTGCTTGCCTTGACTATCAGATTTGTTTGTTTTAAATTTGTCATATTTAATTTTTTTGCGTAATTACTATAAGTAAAAACAAAAAAAGTTTCAAAAAATTTAATTAATAGTAAATAGTAATAACAATAAATGCGAAGATAATAAAAAAATACCAAGCTAGAGGATAGATTACTGTTAATATAGCCACCTGGCGTTTTTGCACGAATGAATAACAAGATAGTTATAAAAATCATTTGAAATAACAGAAATTAGATTCAAATTCAGAAGAATGTTGGTCTAAACAAGTAAAGAGTAATTTATTAAGGGCGAAACATCTTGCCAAATATAAAAATTATGCAAAACGTGAAATTTTTATTTCTTTCTATTTATTATGTTAAATCGATGTTAGATATTAATTCTCTTTATTTCGAAGCTGAGTCGAAAGTAGAAACCCGTTGCTAGGAAAAATTTAAAACAGTTCTTGGTTGTAATTTTCTAAAACATTAATTTTAAATCCAATTCCATGAAATCATAACTAATATTTGAATTGTTTCTCAATTTTTTCTTACTTATTTTCTTCAACTAAATCTTCATTTTTTCTATCAGTAATATATAAACGTCTAATTTTCCCGTATTACATATTTTTAAAAATAAAGTAAAGCAAACAATAAAAACAGATATTCTGAAAACGAATTTTTAAACCAGAAAATAAAGTTTAAGAAAAATGATCGCCTTTTTATTATTATTATTGTTCTATATAGACGAACATGCAAAAAATTGCAAAACAAATTTTTATGCCTATTTTACAAAACGCGACACATGCAACTCGTTTTTCATATTTCTTAAGCTTCAACGCACTCAAATTATCTTTGATAGTAGTATATTAAAACTTTCACTCATAGCTTAATAAGCTAACTTCAACAAATAAATGCATAAATCGTTTGCCGTGAACATATTAACTTACATGATATGTAATCTAATGATAAATGGTTTACAATAACATGCCTAATACAGAAAATTCTAAAAATAGTTTGCTGTGGTGTGTTAGCTTACATAAAGCGAAATTATGATTAATGAATTCATTAGCAGCTTTTAGTGAAAATTTTATTTATTTTATTATTGCTCTAACACTATTGTGCATCAGCTTCCACGATCAATATTTTTTCAAAATTGAATTAAATTTATTGAAGAACATTTTTTTAAGTTTCCTGTAATTATCAAGCATTAATTTTATTAAGTTATCAAAAAAAAACCTTTTTGTTATGAAGATTACCTACTTTCGCCAATAGATGGCAGCATGATACGAGAAACACTAAAGTAACGAAAACATTGAAATAATAATTAACCTACTTTTACGAAGTAGTAAAGAGTTTATTACTAAGTAAAGCTGTAAGATTTCTCTACAAAAATAAAAGTTGGATGAAAACAAATACATTAAGAAAGAAACCTTCGCCTGTAATGCAGTTTCCTGTTAAATCAATGTTTGCAACAGCAATGAAACTCAATGTCAAACATCTAATAAAATTAGTCTCAATGTTAGGAAAGAGCAAACCGTCTTCACTCATTTGTAACTTTATATAGCGATATCTAGACATAAATCAAAGATTTGAATTAAGAACCAGTGAAAAATAAATAAAAAAAGGGTTCGAGGCATTGTGTGCAATGAAGCATTTAACTAAATGAATACATTCCTCTTCTTGATAAGGAATTGTTGCATATTTTGGATATTTTCCTTCAGTCGATGTGATGTGCTCAAGGACTTTTTTGGAAATAAAATAAAAATCGAAAAAGTTTTTAAACAGCACTCTTTTATTACAGTACGAAAATATAGAAAACAATATTTATCAAGAATCTTGCGGTCAAAGTAACATTTGGATAAGCGTGAGGTGCTGATCTAAATACTCTAAATAATTTGGAATTTCAATCCCAATCATACTATATTTTAATTTTTAATTAATTTTTAAGAATCTCTTTTCTTAATTTACTTCTTGCTTGCGGCTTATTTTCCTAATCGCATTGCTTTCATTTTTTCGTTTCATTATGTTCTATTTAATATATTTCATAATTAATCATTATATAACTAATTTGGAATTTGGTTATCAATTTTTCTGCCATTTTCTACCTGATGATATCTATCGTATTGAAAACAAATTAAACTAAGTGATTAATTGATAATCAAGTCCTGAAAATATCAATCTCTCTCTCTGTCTGTCTCTCTCACTCATGCATGGGTGCGAGTGATACAAAAATACAGTTTTTCCCAATCTTGATGAAATTTGGCTCATGTGTTCTTCAAAACTAGAGAAAAATGTTCAAAGTCCAAATGTTAATTAAAATTTCAGTAAGTTGCAAATTAAACAAGATTTCTGCGTTTTCTCACGATATCTTCCGAAATTATTACCTCACAAAAATATTTTTAAGTTATCTTAAAATTTAAAAAAAACTTTTCACTTATAACAATTTAACTGCCGTAATAAATTTTTAAAAATATTTTTATGATTTGCAAAAATAATCATTGTAGTAATGAAAATTAAACTAACTTCATTGCTTCGTCAAATATGTTAATCACGTTATCTTTTTCCATTGTTAAAGCTATGGTTAACAACGTTTGTTGCTATATACTTTTACCCGCAGTTTGATGCTGTACACTTTTTAAAACATGTTTGTAAACTCAAGTTCGTTGAATGCAGTGATTTTCACTTCACTTTTTTACTTTCTCGTATACGAAGTATACAAAGAGAAAGTATTGTAATCGTCAAAAAATTCGAACTCGAGATTTTGACGAATCTCTACGTTTTAGACCTCCCCGAGTCCGAAAAACACAATTTTGGAATTATGCCTGTCTTTGAACACGATAACTCGAAAACTATTAGAGCTACGGGAATGAAATTTGGTATGTGGTCTTTAAACATAATTTGTACGTTTCTATCAAATTTTGGACAAAATCCGTCAACGGGAAGTCTGTGTGTCTGTATGACCGCAGTCATGTGAACACTATAACTCAAAAACTTGAATAGCTAGATGGATAAAATTTGGTACAAAGTTTTATTGTCATGAATGTAGGTCCGTATAAAATTTTGGGCCAAATCCGTCAACGGATTGACTGTCTGTCGGTCTGCATAATCGCATACTTGTTAAGCATTCGTTTCAAAACTGATCTCCATGCGCATGCGTACTTTGCAATCTCTGGTACCAAGCGGGAGGATTACGTCACTTTGTCCTTGAGACGGAATTTGTGATAGATATGTTTTATCTCCTGTTTTGTTTTCGTTCGCTCGTATAATAGCGGATCTTGCTGGAGTGTGATGGAAAATAAATATTGCTAAGTTTTAATACCTAGGCATCTCTTTTAATATGATTCTTCACTTAAATATTTTACAATCACTATAATCTGCAATGAAAAACCTTCTGATATTCGTTGCATTCTGGATTACAGTAGGTTCGATTTTTTTTTATCCACGCAAGGGGAGGGGAAATGACAAATTTTTGAGCAGTATACGAGAAAGTTTAGGGAAGGCCACTCCCACTGGTTATGTTTTCTTTCGAGGAATATTTTCTCGTTCCAACTTCAAATTGATACTTTTTAAAAAATAATAACGGACATTTGTTTTGCTTTTTAATTACAGATTTTTAATTTTATTTTAATTTCACAATTATTATAATTCGGATTTCTTCTCTTTTAGGCACTTTTAACTAAGAAAAAATGAAAACAAACTTTAATCTTCTTTTTTAAATATTTTGTTTGGTACTGTTTTTGGATATATCCTGATTTTTATAAGCTTTTATTCAACTTGAGTGTCTTGTCCACAAATCTTGAGGTCGATTTCTTATCCACTTCCAATCGAGCTACAGCTTTGAAATTTAGCACAGTGATAGGTTTTCGGAGATAATACAACATTATGCAACAAATTTGCAATCTATACCTATTTTAAACCTAACAAAATGATATTAAAACGATATAATTTGGAAGGTGGTAACCTCACGTTACGTAGGGTTGTAACAATACCACTAGACGACACACAATAGAATGGGGCGCGGCATGCGAATCATCCCCATTTCGGAGCGGCTTGAGGGTCAAAGGTCAGGTCGGAAAGTAAGTCTTGTTTCGTCTCTCGGCCTGTGTCGCACTTTTTCAAATTCGTAATATGTACTATTCGTAACGAATATGTAAGATGTTTTTTATATTGGAGAATTCGGTAATTGAATTTGGTTTACTATGCCTAACATGTCGTGTGTTTTCATGTCAGCCGTCACTAAAAAGTAAAAAATAAAATTAAAAAAATTAAGGTATAAGCTTTTATTCATGCGAAAAAATGAACGCAAAAGTTGAAAATAATTTTTCTGATTACAATAAAATGCATGGTTCGAATAAAAGCGTGGGCTCCTTTACCTTCTAGGAATATTCCATTTGTTTAAGGAAATATACACAAAATATAAGGTGCTACATAAGGCGCACAAGCTTTTATTCGAACCATGCATTTTATTGTAATCAGAAAAATTATTTTCAAGTTTTTCTTTCATTTTTTTCATGAATAAAAGCTTATACCTTTAAAAAAAATTTAATTTATTTTTTATATCGTTTAGTTTTTCAAAGTATCATATTATTCTTTCATCCAATATATAAGAATGGGTAGTTATTTTGCAATTTTTCTCACCTGTACAGTTTTGCTGTTCAATTTGGCCATGCTCACACATTTAGCTGTAATCACTTAATATTAAAATGCTTTATTTCGATAGCAGGCGTAGAAAAAGTTAATTCATTGTCGCTTAAGTTTCATTTTCCATTAAATTCATATTTTTCAGTCTTTTCGAACACCAAAAGTGAAATTTTAAATTGTTATGCATTCCGTAGTAATAGTTTAACGACCAAGAAAACTAATGTTCTGGGCGGACAAGTCGATCGCCAAAAGTGGCTATTCTATCAATGAAATATTATTAATTAACACTATGTTTTTATATAACATAGTTCCGTTTCCAGTCTCCTACAACGTTTGGATACTAAAAGGACCAAGAAGCGCAGGGTATCCTACTAGTTCAGAGGTTCCCAACCTGTGGTACGCGTACCCCTGGGGGTACGTGAAGGATTTGTTGGGGGTACGCAAAAGTTGATAATGGCGGAAACAAGAAAACATAAGGAATTTTTTTAAAAAGTTACAGAATTTAGTTCCCCCCAAGTAGTGACGAATTCAGATATGGGGGGGGCTGAGGTCATAAAAATTCTGTATCGTCGTGACGAGTCTCAAAACTCATGGCTTATGTAAACCAAAGCACTTTAACTTTACAGACTTTACTCACCTGACAATAAGAATCATAAAGAACAGTACAATACTTTCGATAATGTAATAAAAATTACAATGAAATAACTAGCCTATAACGCTTTCGACCGCGTCAACGTTACAAGTACAATTGGAATGACTAGAAAAGTAGGAAAATTTTCGAGCCTGTCAAGCCAGAAAGCAATGTTGTCTCGTTTTCATTATTTTTTTAAAGGGAAATTAAAAACAAACAGTTGTAGTGATTTTAAATAAAATCAAGAATTCTGGTTTAGCTCGGGGGGGGGGGGCGCGCGATCCCCCCCCCCCGGATTCGCCACTGCCCCCAAGTTAATACTTGCTATTTAATAACTATATCACTTGAACAGTTGATTATTACAGAATGTAATGTTTAGCCATCCTTATAAGTTGTTGCGAAATTATTACAGTACTGATTTCATTTGTTTTGGATTTGAACTAATACTATTGCAAAAATGCAATAAAATGTAAAATAAGTTCAGCAAATGTTATTAATTCGAGTCATTTGATTCTTAAGTTAGCATAAGCTCATAACATTATTGATAAAACTTATTTGCATAGACAGATAGTTGAAGAGGGGGATACGCCAGTAAGGGGTTCGCGAAAATAAAAAGACTAATCAAGGGGTACGCGAGGGGATAAATTTTTGGAACCCCTGTACTAGTTGATGATAATGGATGAGTTTTCTAGAATCTTTTCTCTTTTTTACTTCCAGTACTTTTTATCTGCTGCTTTCTTTAAGCAACTAATTAAAATGAATCGCATCTGAATCGGATGCGATCTGAAAAAATGATGAGTAATTTTCAGCTTAGGTCTTTATGTCCATAGGAAAGGCGATAACGAATTAATTATTGGAGTCATTCAGTGAAAAAAGAAAAAACCTCGTATTTCAGATAGGCATCTCAGTGAACCAGTAGCAGAAAATCGAACTGTGTTTGTCATTTTTTAATAAAGTCGAAGTATTTTTCAGAAAAGGGTGTCAAATTTGTCATTGGAGACGATTTTCACGGTGCGAAGACTTGTAGAAGGTCGTTAATGGAAGGTGAAGACACATTTCCGTTCTCAAATACTTCAATAGTGATTTGAGAGAGTATGCATTTTCATGAAAAAATGGCCCTCTAATTGTGTCGCAAAGTTTCGCGTTGTTGAGCGGGGGAAATTATTACTCCGGGCACTCCGAAAGATAATAAGATGCATTATTGTTACAAAAGTCGTTCTGTGCGTGTATGGTGTAAACAGTCCAACACGCAGGATAATGGAGAATTAAGGTTTATTCACAAATATGCAGGAAAACACGTAGCACAGGTAACAGGAAACAATAGATCTTGCACAGATAAGCAACGCAAACAGACAACAATTCACAGGTAATAACAGTTCAGCACTTTGAGACTTAGCAACATAAACAGTCAGCAAATCACTAAAAACGGCATTAACAATACTTTCAATAGCGCTCAGCTCACCAGCTTTCTAGCCGCATTGTTGACTAAACTCCAAAGTCGTTCCAGTCGATCAACACTCCACTCTCTGATCCAAGCGCGGCCCTTATATACTCTAACCGACAGTCCGTGACGTCACATGGAGTTTTCTCGTAGATTCAAACGTATTTTCTTTCTTAATAAAGATATCGAGAAAAGGGTCTCATTTTCTGGAATCTTTGATTTGTTGCCAAAATGGTCGCCAAGTTCGTCGCCAATGTCAGGGGCCCAGGTCTGGCCATCCCATTCTTATCCCTGTAAAACTATCTTCAGTCTAGAGATTAAAGACTAGTGAGGCAGGAAAGAGACATTACATTTTTGCAGCATTATACACGTGTGAGTGTAAGGATTGATTTAACGCTTTGGGAAGCTGAAAAATGTTATTAATTTGTTTCAATTCCTAAAAATCAATCTGTGTGCTTTTGCTATTATACGGTTTTTATAATAAGCGCTATCCAACTAGAATGATTAAAAGATGCATCATTCAGAATGTCGAGTCACACTCGGTATAGGAGTGCAAAGGGTTAACCCTCCGAGTACCGAATTTTTTAAAATTACTATTTAGATGTAACGTTTGAAAACATGTTCAAATACCGTTGAACCAAGCGAATTGTTATTTTCATTCAAGGTTTTATTAGTATAATATGATTCGACATTTTAAAAGTAAAATAAATCCATTAGCTTGAGAAAATCGTAGGATGCAACATAGAATAGATTTGCTTCCAGCCCACCAATATCTCGGGACAAGCAGTTAAAGGATTAAAGAATGACTAGGAAAACGTTGAGGAAACAGTGAAAATTTGGTTATATTCGCAGCTGATCGAGTTACAGGTCTATCGCAAAAAAAGTTAACAGACTATTTCGAAATTAATTAATGTTTCAAAAAATGCATGTAAAGAATGAAGGGAGGCTGTCTTTTCAAACAGCCGCTGATGTTAAAGGCTTAGGACTATTTTACTCGCGTGACTCTTTTGTTTCTCGTAAGTTTTTAAGATAAAGTTAAGTTTTTTTTGTAACTTCTGTTGTTACCCTTTATCTCTAAAATAAGACGTTAGTTATGTTTTTAACATATGTAGTTATCGAGATATAGAGGATCTCCCATACAACGTTTTTTTGGCGTTTTGGCGTGTGAATCAATTTCCTTCCTGAGACCCCAATGGGTGGAACGTAGTCCAACGTTAAAAGTTTGATAACTGATATTGTTTGTTAAAATGTTAATGCGTGGACTTACGGACTTGCTTTCATAATCTCAAATAAACAATTTTGGAAAATCTTGTCGAGAGAAAATAAGACATGATTTAAAATTCAGTCTCTGATAGCTGAGTTTTCGATGTTCCGAGGAATTTACTGTCCCAATCAGCTCGAATAATCGAGGTTCTACTGTAATCTCAAAGCACTGATTAGGCTAAGATTTTTTTGCAACGCATCATTGATCACGTTTCGTATGGTCGTTTTCGTCTTCAAGTCTTACTTCTTTGGCGAGGAAAGAATAATGAAAAATTAAAAGTGTCAGGAAGAAAAATAAGCATTTCAAATTATATTTCAATACGAGTGGTCCAATACAACAGATTTTTTATATTATTTAATCATTTTTTATCAAAATAAAAAAGATGTTCAAAATGTTTGGGGCAATGAATATTAACATGTTGCTCTCCATATGAATCAAATACGATTCATACCTACTATCTAATCTGATGATGACTCCTCTACTGTAGTTAAGGTGTTCATCTACAGATTAGAATTCGCCAAAATCATATCAGTACCGCTATTATGTATTGTTGAAGTATAGAATTTTGTCAAAATGTTCCGATATATTACCATAATTACTGTGTAAAACTCCAAAATCGTCAAAATGCTCTTTATATTTTTAAATGCCTATCATATGCGTTCGTGGTCTCTAAAAGAGTGATGAAAGCTAATTTTGTTTATTTTTGAAGAAAATAAATATATATGAAAAGATCTAATACTAGTTTCTCAACAGTAAAACATTCTTTTGAAAGAAAAAACGGCTAAATTTATTAAAAACCCGTATTTCGTCCTGTGTGTTTAGTAATTCGGCAACCCTAGGAAAAACGTTAAATAGAATGATCGGCTGTCTTTAGAACTCGAACTCCCCACCCCCCCCCCCCGTAGCAAATGCACTCTTCTGTCCGGGGTTGAAAATAAGCCGAGCAGTTCCGGTTGAAGTTTATTGCAGTTTCTTTCCTGCTGCAGAGAAGGAGATTTCTTATCTGCGTGTTTCTGCTGCTGCAACTAACCAGATTTCATTTGGTAGGGCTCGTACTATGCAAGTTAGTCAACTCCATCCATCTTGCTTTCTATACACTTGTAATTATCATCAATAATAAATTTATTGATTTATATTTAAATTAAGATGTAAAGATTTGATTAAATATAATGCATAGAAGATTATTTTTGATAGTTATTCTAGCATTTGTGGCTACTTATATAAATTATTTTCTTGGTAGTAATTAATAATCACATCCTTTTTCAAAATTGTGATGCAGTAATGAAGGACAAAAGCGTGTTAGTTATTGAAAATGTAAAATGATAACTTTACCCTTGGGTACTATACTCAAAAGAAAAAGAAAGTAAATGTTTATCGCCGAAATAAGAATTGTGCATACAAATAAACACAGCGACAGAAACACAAAATCCTTCTCCATGCAAATAAACATCTAATAGAACTAAAAGAATGATTACAACCATACTAAAATTATCAAATACTTTTTTTAAAAAATTTCCCATATTTTTAAATACAGTAAACATTTACAGAATCTCTTTTTTTATTTGCTTGAAAATAAAAAAATATTTACATTTCATTTTTATTATGGTTCATTTCGTACTGTGTTTAAAAATTAAACATACATCAATTATGCGAATATTTATTTCTTCCTTATTTTTTGTGGACTCAAATGTATCTACCAAATCTATCGAAGAATAAGTATATACTCTCTCTATTTATCTAAACTTACAAAAGGTAATGTTTGCGTGCGTGTGTGCGATGTCCAGACGAATCTATCGCACTTGCAGCTATGAAATTTGGCACATGTAGACGTAATGGTGACTCAATGCACCTCGAAGCCAGAATTTTAAAATTTAATCTAGAAAATTTTTTACTTATTGTTTTGTATTGTTTTGGGTCATTTTTGACACGTTTACGGCTGTAGTATCTTTTCTAATGATCGTTGAAAAACAATTAATGCACCATCGGATAGAACAAACAATTCTCGTTCTAATGAAGTTTGTTTTGAAATTCCAACATAATTTACTGAATTTTGAGAAATTTTTAAATAATAGTCACTTTTATGGTAATTTTTTATAAGGATTTCTTCAAATTCTCGCATCTGACGTTCAACAACTAATAACTCTATAATTTCTTTCAGCTTATAACTGGAACGTTTCTGTCGGATTTAAACTAAGAACCGTTAAAATATATTATTCCGTTTTTTTAATTAATTTTTCCCTGATCAGTTCAAACAGTTTTTTGACAGCGAGAGTTTCTCTGGACGATCCCAGAATGCATTGTTGCTTCCTCGCAGGAGGTGACGTAATATGCTTTCATTCCCAGCATGCATTTCTACAATCCGATTCCTTCCGGTGACGTCTTACATTCGCGTCGATGTCAAGAGGAAAAATAAGCGGGAAAATCAATAATGTGTATCTTTTGTTTTGATTTTTGTCCTCAAAACTTTTTTGTGTCATTGTGGGCATTTTTCCTCCCATTTTGTGGAAGTCCTGATTCCACGGGCAACGCCGTGTGCGTACTGATAGTATATTTTAAAAGAAAAGCGGGAATCTATGTCATTTTTATGAAAAGCATCATAACCGAGCTTATTTTAATTCTACATATAGGGGAGTTGGGGTAGATTGATACGCAGGAACATTGATACAGTCCATAAATTTTGATGATTGGAATGGCTCATATCCCCTCCTCATATACATGCCACTGTAACACTTAGCACATTGTAAATTTTTCGGCCATGTTAAGTCAAAAGTTAATTTACAAATGAAACCGTTAATCTTCTAATCGAAGTAAATTTTACTCCAAGTACGTGTTGTGTGATTTCTTTCACTAATTACATTTTCCTGCCAGGGAATCTACTCCAAAGGTAGGAAGAAACATTTATTTTTCTGGACTATTAAGTTTTGAGGTTCCTAAGCTCTGATTTTGCGTGATCACTTGTTTTAAGTAAAAAAATCTCTTGGGGCAGATTAATACAGTTTACTCCGAGCCACACTGATACACATCTTATATGTGTAACAGCAACTACTTTGTCAAATCGTCTTCAGAAATGGAGGAAACGTAAAAAATGAACTATCTTAGAGAAACAAGTGATTAACTATTTGTTTAAACAATAAAACGGTTTGAATTTCATTGCAAAAAGGAAAAGTATTGTTGTTAATAAAGTTTTAAATATTTTTTTACGAATTTATTAAAATTGGAGAAAAAAATTCAAGGGAAATTTAACTAATATCATCGAAAAGATAATTTTTTATATTTTCAGATGGTGTGAAAATTATTTTGTGCTATATTATTTTCGTAAGTCATCAAGAAAGAAAGCGAAAATTTCCCTTAATTTTTAATTCAAATTTCCAAAAACGGCTTCGAGGCTCACATTACCTCCCTCCAAAGTATTTTTACACACACACATTCTCCTTTATTATTTGTAGAGATAAATTATTTAATAACGCGTTATTGTTTCAATTTTCCAGTCTCATTAAAAATGTTGAATTTTGATTGAAATAAAAATGTTACTTTGCGAAACTTTCGAATCTTGATTTGGAATATAAAGTTTATTGATAAAACACATTTTGTTCTGATCCCAGACCTATTAACCGTCATTATTTTCGATATTTCCGTATGCATCTATATACCCGTATTATGGGGCAAATTGATACAAATCCATTTGAAGGAAAAGTGTAATAAATATTTTATTATGTCATTTATGACCAAACCTCGACTGAAATCCTATATTAGATTAACAGATGTATAAATTTAGTGTATTAGTTCTAATTATTACCGTTGGTAAAATCATTTTTTAGCTTTCCAAAAAAAAGTGTATCAATGTTCCCGCATTCCCCCTACGTGTTTGATATTATTTTCAGAATTTATCTAATTTCAGCGCAATACTTTTAGACTCTCAAAATTTTATTTGATTTTAAAATTTTGAGACAAAAAGTAGCGCAATATTATTGACACTTTTAGTTACATATAAGGATGACATCAATGAATCGATGAAAATCGGTCAGATATTTTCTGAAATTATCGCCAGAAATAATAGAAATTACAAGATAAAGGAACATCAGTGCAATAAAGCTAAAGTTTCGAACTTAATCTGTGTCTACTCTAGTTGTTTTATATTAGATTGACTTCCAGTTTTCAAACTACACGAGGGCTGTTTTGAAACGAATTTAGTAATTTTAAACGTTCCATTTTAAATGCACCATTTTCCAAACTTCCACTCCACACTAACGTATAACTAACTAGCAAGCATTGATGCTAGAATCCACTAGAAATAATCGAAATTTCAAGATAAAGGAACATCAGTGCTAGATTTCAAACTTACTTTGTGTCTACTCTCTGTTATAGCATTGTTTTACATATTAGACTAGCAGTACATGCACGGCGTTGCCCGTGGAATCAGGACTTCAACAAAATGAAAAAAAAAAACGCCCACAATGAAATGAAAAAGTTTTGAAAGCGAAATCAAAACAAAAGATACACATTATTGGTTTTCCCGCTTTTTTTTTTCGCTATAATGACATTTTATCTGTAGAAAAACAGTACAGAGTACGTTAATCGAAAACAATATTAAAAAATTGCAACGTGAAAATCATTATTATACTGCAAGCAAAGTATGCGAGACAAATAAATACGTTAAGATACTGCCGAAAATAATAATCAAAGTCATTCAATTGAAGGTTATGACGCCACCTGCGCTCTGCACCGTCAGCCTATGAAATTCCCAGAAACGCTCCGGAAATGTATCGCGGGAGGAAGCTCGCTAGAGAAAAATAACTTTCAACTGACCAGGAAAAATTAATTTAAAAAAAAACGGGGAAAGATATTCTAACCGTTCTAGTTAAAAGCTGAAAAAAATTGAAAATAATAGTGTTAGTAGAACGTCGGATGCAGTAAATTTAAAAACAAAAATAAAATTTCGATTGCAAAACTGACTACTATTTAAAAATTTCTCAAAATTCAGTAAATTACGTTAGAAATTCAAAACTAACTTTATTAGAAAGGAAATCGTTTGTTCTTTCCGATGGTGTATCTATTTTTTTTTCCATAAAATTATCTGAAGTCATGCTATTGAAAAATTAGTGCGAAAAATCACCCGAAACAATACAAAATATTAAATAAAAAATTTTCTAGATAAAATCTTAAAATTCCGGCTTCGAGGTACATTGAGTCACCATTAAGACTACCTGTGTGCCAAATTTCAAGGCTGTGAGTGCGATAGATTCGTCTGGACATCGCATCCACACACGCACGCACACACGCATTGCCTTTTATAAGTATTAATTAACATCAACTTTTTAAGCTATACGAGGGCGGTTTTGGAACAGACCTTGTAATTTTAAATGTTGGCCAAATGACGAGAACACCTGAGTTGTCACGCCATTCTCCAAACTTCCACTCCACACCAACGCACAGTGGTCCAGTTTCGGTTTTTAGCGCGACATATATCCAGTGGCACAGGTATTAGAGGCGGCCGCCTCGAGTCTCTAGGGGGGCCTCAAAATCTATGCGAGAAACATCACAGCGCTAAGTCGCCGATGGCGAATTTACAACATTGCAGCCTGTTTATAGTATAATCCTCTCCTCACTGAAAAGTTTCTCCCTCTTTGCCTTAAAAAAATTAATGATTGAATGAAAACAGCCAATCGAAATGTTGGGGGGGATGAAGTCCTAGTGTGACTAATGTGTACCATTATTGATAAATTAACCTTCTAGTCACACAGGAATGTGCTCTATAGAAAACGAGATATGCAGAAGACGACACTCCTTTGACGAGACGTCCATTGTACCCACAACGCGATGGTCTGTAAATTGATTTTACAGGTGTAGAAATGCGCAGGGCAAAGTAGGTAACTAACTGCTTAGGTCCCCTCAACTTTTGGGGCCAGATGCATCGTAATACTTTTTTCTTGCATTATTATCAAGGTAATTTAATTTAGGTCTTTCATTTAATTTTAAGAACCGAGTACTCAAATTTAATTTATATTAAAGTCAAGTATCGCTTAAATTTCAGGCCGTCATTCTTAGGATTTTTTTTCATGTTTTCAAATTCGCTTGCAGATTCAGTGTGATCCAGTTTGTTTCGCAGTTAGCTATCTGACTCAACAGTCCTGGCAAACTTTGTATTATAATATTTAGATTGTTCAAAAAAGTTGTCATTTTTTTTTTTTACCTCTTTTTAAAAAATTACTTACTACTTTGCATTTTTTTTATTTGTAAGATACTAACACTAACTCTCCTGAATGCGATCCACATTTAAATATTTTGTTATTTCAGTTTGTCCTATCAGTAACTTCAAAACAGCTCGTATAGGGATTAAATCGATTCTAACAATAATATTAAATTTTATGAAAGTTGAATATCCTGAATACCCATGTAAATTAAATACATTACTTAGATTGCAGTTCGTGATAACTATTCGTAGATTCAAATTTAAAAATATATACATCATTTGTAGAAAAACCCCTCATCATTTAGCTTCTCTTAGAGGGAACTAAAATTCTTATCGCTGCAATGCAGATATCTTCCTGAATCTTAACGATATGCAATTGGAGTTTTTATATAAGCTGCCTTATACACTCACTTCCAAAAGTTAAGCACAATTCTTAAGATGCGAAAAAATTGGAGTTAATATGAATACTATGGTTCGCAATCAGTTGCGGAGAATCGTGGGACATACTTTCGTCATAACTCACATTTTACATTGAAGATTCGATCACAGGGCAATTAGGAGGGCCACCAAAAAGGGATGAGGGCGAAAATGGAGTTTGGCTCATCCTGATTCACAGAAAGTTGATAACGAGATGTAACTTTTATCAATAGTTATGATTTAATGTGCATAAAATTTACATGCATTTTCGTAAACACAGCACAAATATTCGGGAAGATAAAGGTTTTCTTTAAAAATCCCAAATTTTTCAACATGTTTTCTGTTATAACATGCAGAGTTTTCAACCAAATTGTACGAAACTTTCAGAATACTTGACAATATGTAAAAGAAGCATTGTATTAAAATTTGAATTAAAAAATTTTGATATTACAGGAAATATAAGCATTTGTAGTAAATTTTTTTTACTGCGCATGTGCGGAACGTAGCGTAACTTTTCTTTCATATCTTTAGAGCCAGAGATATAGGACAACTTACATAAAAATTCCAGTTCAATACCATTAGTATTCAGGAAGATGATGGGGTTCTTGCAAAAATTGATATTTTTTAAGCTTGAATATTCGAATAGCAATCGTCGAACTTTGCTTTAAATTACGTATTTAACTTATAAGTATACTTGAGTACTCAGGATCTTCAACTTTCATAAATTTCAATATTACTGTTTGAAGATTCAAGTTAAAAATATATCAGTTTGTGCATGAACCCTCATCATTTAGCTTCTCTTAGAGTGTACCGTATTAGATTTACCATTCTGACCTTTAGGGCAAAAGGCACCGAATGACGCTGTTCATTCGAGCTCGAAATTTAGAAGAAATATAAAATGGTTCTCAGTTTATGGTAAAATTTATTATAGTTCATAAATATAAGTTGGTGATTTATGAGCTCATTTCTCCATTTTGACCGAATAAGTTTTCTTTATTAAACGTAAGAAAAGAAAAAATATTTATTAAAAACAATTTTGAAATGTTGTTCCTATTAATATAAAATTTGAATGTTTGGACACTGTTGTGTCCAGCCCATCTAGATAGATGCAAAAACCGAAACAAACACTGCTACTTAAATATTTCATATTATCAAACGAAAAACATTTCTGTTTGGAGTAAAATGAAAAAAGTTAAAGGGATGCAAAGGTATTTTAATTTCTTTATCTGTTTTATATATGCATATAATTAGGGTTGCCATACGGGACTGTCGCCGTATTTCACTACTCAGTCACATATTACTATTTGTTCCGTTTTCTTCCTAAACTCTGCCGGAAAGAAATAGAACGTACTATTGCATATTTATAGTTAAAAACATCGATACTGGCAACACTGAGATTCTATTTAACCAGTTTGTATATTTGCAAGATTATTCAGAGAAAAATAATACCAGCCAAAACTGCGAAGCAATTATGAAATTGATTATGCAAGAGAAATGGCAGGTACAAAGTATACTGATGAGAAGTCATGTGTAATAAAGCTATACGAATATGGATTTGCCACTCCAGCCCACAATGCAAATGTGATGAGAATATTTTCCCTCATGTCAACTCAATGGTCGGATGAAAGAAACAGGTTGTCAGAGGAGACAACTGAAGCAATTTTGATTTGCCATTATAATTTTAAAATGATTTGCGCCCAACTTTATAATTATGAGAAAGGAGAAAATTTTATAATTAAGAAAGTAAAATGAACTTTCAAATATGAATGGATTAAAAAGCATTAACCTTGAATTTCTGTTATTATTCTAGATTGATTATATTTTATTGATCTCTTATCAGAGTAAAATAAACCATTAACTACCTACCTTTTTCATGTTTTATTTATTTAGCACTTAAACGTCCCGTATCAATACCTGGAAATTATGACAACCCTACACATAGCGTTATAAAAAATGACATAGCATGTATACTTTGCCAAGAGTATTCTTTAGATAGCCAAGATATTCTTTGTAAAAATGAGAAAAATAAATGTTAGAAATCAGGTAAACAACAATGCAAGAATTAGCTTCAAATTAAATAACGAATATAAACGTAAACCTAGAATTAAAACAATTTTACGTTATATATTTGTATCACCAATAGAATTTTTTTTGGAGGGGGCATCAAAATAATTTTGCTCCATGGGCAAATTGTCAAAATCTGCCACTGCATATATCGAAATTTCGAAGTCGGCAAATGAGTTTATTTTCTTGGGGGTCGGTTGAGAACCCCTTGGGACCTTGAAACCCATAAATTGTTTTATATAAACACGCAGTCTTAAGAGGGTTCACGGAGGTTAAGGTTGAATTGGGGAATGTCTTTTTCACACCCGAGTCTCGTTTCTTCAGTGAGCCTTCGGAATTTCGTTCAGTAAAGTCTTACGTTGCACTTTATCTATTTAATTTCAGATTTTTCATGATGTCTAATTCCAGCCCAGGTAAATGACCATTTTTTGCAGATTATTTTATTATTTTCCATTTTTGCAACTTTTAAACGTCCTTTTTTCCATTAACAATTCCATTTTCAACTTTAAAGTGAATTTTAAAAGATTCAACACCTTGGAACTATCTTAAACCATCTCTGTACTCTATCTTCATCTAAAATTCCTAAAAGTTAGCACCGATAAGCTTTGACGTTTTCATTAATTTTATTTTTAATGCCATCTATGTCAGTGAAGAATTTTCACTTTTTTTCTTAAATGGCGAAAAAATCAATATTAGAGTAGAAAAAAACATGTTGGAAGATTAAAGCAACTTCTCTTGTCCCAGATGTGAATTAATTAAGATTTAGTCGACAATAAATTCGAAAATTTTATTAAAAAATCATCGAATTTAATTGGGCGCTACATAATCTAAAATACATTGAAACTTTTAAAGAAACAAACATTGGACGCCATCAATAATATTTAAGATCAATTTCTATCCTTATTTTTGATTTAGTAGTTGACATAAATACAACAAAAACGCGAAAATTTTGGAACAGTGCAGAACGATATTTGAACCGCTCAAGCTCATTTTTCAGCTACAGCTGAAAGAACAAGGTCAGAAAAATTAGGAAAGCATACCAAAATTAGTTTTTCACAAATAATATAAAACATAATTCACCCGATGAAAACCGGTACCCTTATCCATTACGCTTCGTTATTAAAATGTCATGGAAATATTTCCATGAGGATCTAACTAGATAGACTATTCGAATCTTAGATGCGAGTCGTGGATGGCAAAGCATACTGGGAGGTTACTCATCTCATCCGTTCTAGTTAAGTGGGAAGACAAAAATCGATCCATCTGATTTTACAAAACTGCACATCCGAATATCTTCGCTTCCAGTGAATTTCTAAGTTTCTTCTATTATTTCTAAGAACTTCACATTATACGAAATTTTTGAAAATTCATGTCTGATTGTAATGAAGTTTAATATTGTATATAGTATGTACGGCATTCGGCATGGTAAACTTTTAGTCTACAATGCCCACTTGCTTCTCACCAATATTTTTTTCTTTTTGACGCAATTTCATTTGCTGACGCCAAACACTGTTTTGGATGCGCAGTGCGCTTTTCATTGCTGTACTGCGCATGCTCCATTTAAAAAGGAGCGATTGAGCACGCAATGCCTTCGGCATTTCAAACGTGTATCAAGCAATTTTTTTGAACTTAAAAAAACATCGGCGGCTTCGCTTTCTGCAAAGCGGGACACTAGTAGCTTCGCTTATTCATTGAGAAGCGAAAACACAGAATAACATACAGAGTTCTGAACATAAAGCGAATGAAAATGTTCAGAAACGAGAAAAGTGTAGTTAAAACTTCACATACCTATTTTAATTGCCCAATTGCTGTTTACACTTAGGACACTGGTATCCGCTTGCTATCAATCCTTGATCCACACACCACTGGAAAACAACTTTCGCTATCTGAAGCTGATGGTAGGTCGAAAGGGATCCAATGTTCCCAGAATTCGGAACCATAATCAACAACAGCTGTACAAAGCGCACGTAACGAAATGATAAAATCAGACGAAAATCAAACCGACAAAACAAATTTGATTGAATCGACCAATCACATGAAACAGATGAACGAAACAAACCAATCAAAACGAATCGTAATATCGCGCCATGCGCCACACACCGATGGAAAGATCAATTTCCGCGCATGCGCACATCTCACTCAACCAAAACAAATATTCTCTCCTCTCCATTCTTGGCGGCGAAGAGTTGGCGATCCTAAGAGGAACGAAGTAAAGGCACCGTAGACTAAAAGTCAACCTTTCATTTTTAATAAAATGTGAAATAATGCGGGGTATAAAATTATAGGATGACGTGAAAATTTATTTTTGTACGAGTGAAACTGGAAAAATGTTTACAACACTGAGAAGAAAATATAATCGTTAATTACGTCAAGGAAATAACATTGATTCATATCTCTAAACATAATAACATTAGATAATTATTTCATGTAAATGGCAATGCTTTTCGCATCGTTTAACAAAAAAAATGAGCTGTCAATAAAAATGTTTTTCTTTTATTGAAAATGTTCATCTAAAGCAGTTTCTGTTACATCTTGCAGCAAAACGCGAATTACTGTATGCGTTATTTATATTTTAAATTATTTTAAATTGAAAATAATTCAAGAGAAAATTATTCATAGACTTTTAAAATTTAATGCAGTCAAACCTTGGTTCACGCACACCTAAACGTACTTATCACGAAAAATTTCGCTAAAGAACCATTTCTCTGAACACAAAGGGTCTCGGGTAATTTAATGAACACCATTTAATATCTCAGTAAGAAAATGATTTACCATTATGATGAAAGGATAATGAATTCTTTAGGGAAAGTCAAAACTAAATTTGGTTGAAATCTACAAGTTGAAACACACTAATTAAAACGGCGCCAGCGCGCCAAGTCGCCAAAGCAAGATGGACACTAATGGCAAACAAACGTGCATCGGTCACGGTTAAAAGTTAATAGTTTAAAGTTGAATCATTTTTCGAACAGTTTGTGGTTTGTCGTTGCACTATCAGAATATAAAGTTATAGTTTAGAATTTCAACAGAACTAATAGCTTTCCTAGCTCGTTCAATATAAGGAATCTGTTTCCTTTATTTATTCTAATGAAGCAGGAGAAATTGTTCTCGCGATAACTGCGGCACCTGAAGTGGGCACCGGGCAAATTTTTTTAACTTAAAAAAGCATCAGCGGCTTCGCTTTCAGCAAAGTGGGATCGTAGTAGCTTCGGTATCTTAGTGAATGTACGGAATCAGCTTCTTTTCATTACGCTAATGAAGCAGCAGAACATTTGCCCTTAGTAGCGTGTTTCTCAGAACAAGTAATAGTAAAAAATTAAAACTTACTCAGTTCTAATATTTGCACTTGAGAGGAAACGTTCTTAATATATATGAAAAGGAAGAATTAACAATGCGGCGCATCAAGGAAACCATCACGCAAGTGAAGGCAGCATTCCAAAGGATGAATTCCAAAATGTGACCAAGCAGTTTCAAAATTTCCATGCAAACGATTTTTATTAAAAGGCAAAGAAAAAATCTCTCAATTATGTGATCGGAAAAATATATAATCACTAAATAAACACAAGTTCTATTTGTCATTTTTAACTAATTGAAATCATCCTAATTAAAATATATTTTATTATTTACTTAAATATTTAATAAATATTTTTAAGTTTTATAAAAATCCGCGTAGTATAACGCGAAACGCTTGCCGTGACGTAAGCGATCTAGCCGATGGGTTGCCAATGGAACTAATCCGCTTGATTCCTCACGTAACCATATTGGCGACGAAATCGCGTGTGTTCCAGCTTCTAGATACCAACCCTAACTTTTCATGAGTTCTTTATGGCGTGTATATAGTTTAAAAGTGATAATGAAATTCTTTTCTTTGAAAGCATCCATAGCATTGGAGGGAAACGCAAAGTTTCGAGGTGCTTAACGCTTAGATGTTATTGATGGTTCCATGTAGTTTGTAATAGATCGTTGCATTTTGCACTGTATATTTTCTTTGTAATTTAATAAACTACTTGAAAATTTCACAAGAGGATTGATTGATTGATAAAATGGGGTTATGGGATTTTTAGCGGAAAAGGCTGTCATTTATTTATTTATTTATTTAAAGAAAAGCACACTACAGAGAAAACTCCATTTACAGAGTGCTACAAACACACAAAGAACAAAAGCTACCAAGAGTAAACACAAAAAAATGCACTAGAAAACAACAAGTTGAACGCAGAGAAAACGTAAAATCATAAAACTTTTGCAAACGTATAAATAATTAAAAACGAAAACACATAATCACAAAAGCACTAAAACACACCATGATACTAAAAGTCTTTTTAAAAAATTAAAAGACCATTTCCAAAAGGCAAGGGTTAAAATGTCAAAACACGCAAGTACCGAGTCTTCTAAAAACACACCAGGAGTTTAGAACGTAAATACACACTCGAGATAAAAATAAATTGCAACACTTAAGATAAAAATAAATTCAAACACTGCGCCAAAAACAGAGTACAAAAATTAAAACCTATAAAAGACATTAAAAAATGGTCGATTACGTAAGAACACGGAAAATCAAAACGCATAAAAATCTAAAATGTTGTAAAAAGGCAAAATAAAACACATAATGTATTTAAAAGTTGCAAACATTTCGATTTAAAAGCACCAAGAGACATATTAAAAATGTCAAGTTCATCCGAGAACTTGTTAAAAATTTTATAGAACCTGTTAATATAATTAAATTTTGAATATAAATTTGGAAAGCAACTTTGGTTTCTTAAAGATTTAGCGGGCACAGCGAAATCTATAGAGCTCATTATATTATTACAATCAATTGAACCATTAATAACTCTGTATAAGAAAATAACGCAAGAAACATCTCGTCTGGAGCATAAACTGAGCGTATTAAAAATACTACGTAGGAGTGAAGAAGATACATCCTGCAAGTGAAATCCATTTTTCTTGTAAAGTAAATATCTCAAGAAGTTGTTTTGTATTCGCTCAATAATTCAAATTTTCTTTCGGTAATTGGGATCCCAGATAATACTGCAGTATTCCAGATTTGATCGGACGTGAGCGCAATACAAGACCTTCAGGGTATAGTCCAGTCATTAGGTAGTTTTTTTTAAACAAATTCTGGTGGAGTCGTAATTTTTTGCTCCTATATGTTTTTTGGGGTGCTGATTACGAATCTGAGGTTTCCCACCAAAAATTTTTGTTGGAATTTTAGTTATAGCTAAAAAACATGTCAAAATTGACTTTTCCCCCAATTTTTTGCTTATATCTCAAAAACTATCAACTTTTTTATGTTATCATCATACATCAAAATAATCAGCACAAAATTCCCTACAATTTATGTACGTACTATTTTTTCGTTACGCGTACCGTTTAGGCGCTATACTGGTTGAAGTTTGGCGAAAGTTTGACGAAAGTTTGACATACCTGTTAGCGCGGCTCGAACAATAACAAATCTTCCTATTTGTATGCACTAAAATTTACTATCCTACTAGTAGCTATTAATACACTTTACTTTTTAATACACTTTTTCTACCGTAATGTTCCTTGTGCAAATAAATTTTTCATCTGTTATATTAGAAATGAAAGTAATTTAGTCCCGAGCAATGCAGGGCATAAGTACTACTTATGTGAATAAAATTCCTTGATTACCTCTAAAAAGGCTGATACTGATGGAAATTTAGAGCCACTTTCAAAATAAATGTTATTTAGGAACAACTAAAAGTACTTAGTGTAGTTTTTAATTAAACTTTATTAATTTTTATTAATTAATTTGAATAACTTGGTATCTAGTAACCAAGAAAAAAAATGACATGAAAAAAAAGATAACATTCTAAACTTTACAAGTCATAATAACTTAATAATAATAATACAACCTGCGATTATAAACATGATCTTGGTATCTACATCCCAGTCTCTTACTTTATCTTGCTTGCTTTGAAGCTTATGGTCCAATATCTTTTGGAAGATCATCTGTGTCTATTGGGTAGCCATTGAATGCCACAAGAAAGCGGTTCCCTGCATCCACAACAGCTTCAGGGGTTATATCTGGTTTCTTAAAAATTTCAATTACTTTGAGGAGATCATGATTGTTTTTCAAAGTGTGCACAAACTTCATTTTATCATAATTAAATAGAGCTGATGTGGTGTCACATCCACTCATGGCATGTATGAATAAAATGTTATCGGCAATTGTTTTCTCTAAAGCAGTGTGAGGAGAAAATATCTTTTCAACAATTTTCAATTTTCCTGGTTTTAGGAAATATGCATGGCCAAAGGTGAAAATGCCTATTAAGATGACGAAAAGATCAATATCTTCACTTATGACAACCACAGACGAATGTGTTAGGGCCAAGGCTAGAGCTGAGTTCACAATTAAACAATCAGCATCTTCGTCTGCTTTCTTGCATGCCATGTTTAATGAGGAGAACTTGTTCACCAGGATGGAGATGAGTCGATCCTTGTTCTTCGGATTGGCCAGGAATTTTTCTTGGGAAACTGTTGGTATCAATGAGATATTACTTCGCTTGACATTTGTTTCCGTGTTCTTCTGGCCCGTTATGCACATTTAGTGTCTCCTATTGTTTCATTATCAGGATACCCATCGAAAATGACTAGAGCAGTTGATTTGTACTTTGTACGAACATATGTTACATAATTATCACTAATTGATGAAAAAGTTGAACCCCTGTTCCAGATGACTCTGTGCAGCAAGTAGCCTCCATCAATAATATACACATTGCTTTCAACATTAAATTCCTGTGAACATGGCTTGAAAGCTTTGTATTAAGAGGATTTCGTGCCTTTTTAGAGCTAGTGGTTGCATTCGGTTATTTCTTCTGAATTTCATAAAAATTCAGAAACTTCCTTCAACTCTTTTGATACCAAGAATACCTTCTTCCTTGACCATGTGACAATTGATTCTTGAGTCTCCAGTAACGCCAGTGCTTAATGAAATCAAGTTAGAAGTTTCTGGGAAAGGATTGTAGTGCTTGAACCACTCCACCATTTTCCTGCAATCATCATTATCTCGCTGAACTCTTGAGTCACTGATTTTCAAATGTTGATCAGAGCTGGTCAAATCAACACCAGAGAATTCTTCAATTCCATAACAAATATGTTGGAACGCTGTCATTCCCTGCGTCCACCTAGCCAGTACACTATCACTGACACCACGGCCATGAGTGAGGCCCGCAAATGTTTTCAAGTTTTTCATTAATGGCTGTTCAACAGGGCTTCAGACAGACATTTGCCAAGACGGGGAGAAATACGAAATGTAAAGCAGGTATGGATAATAACAGATATAGCTATGTTGAAGTCTCTTAACTTATTAAAAAATTCTTGAGATTTACTCTGTTGTTTACTTCGCAACCGCGAAAGTGAAAGCCAAGTAATACCAGGTGTAAAAAGATTTAGAACGAATTTTGTGCAGATTATGTTAGTATATTCAAAATATAAGTGATAAAATCTTTATTTGTGCAAAGAACTTTACGATAAAAAAAGTATATTAATTAAGCAGACATTTATTTAGTAAGATAGATAAATTCGCGCATACAGATAGGATGATTTGTTGCTGTTAAAGCCGCGCTCGCAGGTAAGTCAAACTTTCGCCAAACTTCAACCAGTTATAGCGCCTAAACGTTACGCGTAATGAAAAAAATAGCATAGACATAAATTGTAGGAAATTTTGTGCTGATTATTTTGATATATGATGATAACATAAAAAAAGTTGATAGTTTTGAGTTATAAGCAAAAAACTAAGGGAAAGTCCTTTTTTTATGTTTTTTGGCTATAACTAAAATTCCAACAAAAATTTTTGGTGGGAAACCTCAGATTCGTAATCAGCACCTCAAAAAACATATAGGAGCAAAAAATTACGACTCCACCAGAATTTGTTTTAAACCATCCCTTTTTAGCACCTAATGACTGGACTAGTAAGTTCACTGGAAAATTCTCTGGTTCTACGCTTAAGAATTCCAAGCCTGAGATAAGTCTTACGGGTCTATTCTGGTACCCCCGGTTGGGTCGAGAGACGTCACTTTTTCCATTGTTAACGGCCGGGAAAAGTGACGTCTCCCA
>BGPR01004844.1:211-28573 GCA_013235015.1 Araneus ventricosus
GTTCCCCACACATAATTTTCCTGCTAAAATTTCAGGTATTTTTTCATGAAGCCACAATCACCCTTGTATTAAGTTATAAGTAATCGCTAAGTCAAGAGACTTCGTAATGGTTTGAGATAAGAAACTGTTGGCTTGTATTTCCTTGAAAGATTTGGCGAGAATTTGAGCCAACCTTGAAAATTCCATTTAAAAATCCTTGAATTTGGTGGCAAGTATACTTTTCGTTGCCTTAGAAAGGGCTAAAAAGCATACGTTTATTAGTATGCTAAAATATCAATTTTTTAATTTTAATTCTTTCTACTTTTTTGTCTTCAATTTGCAGTTCATTAATATTAATGCTGTTGATCAATTTTTCCTAAAATTCACGACAAGGTGGCACATTTGTATGGTATCGCAATTTAATTAAATTGATAGCTTAAATGATAGTTAAACTCCGAAAATTAAAATAGTTTACTGTCATTGAGAATGCATAAGTTTGCAAAATTACACAACTCTAGGATATTAAAAATGATAAATCGATTACAAAATTCCATTTTATCAAACAGGGAACAATTCAAATTAAATAAAAGTGTATGTATTAAAATAGTTTTTATAAATACAATCTAAATTAATCTAGTATACGGAAAATAGTTACGATATTTCCGTAAAGAATCAACATTTATATATATATATATATATATATATATATATATATATATATATATATATACTTCTCTCTCTCTATATATATATATCGACTTCATAGATAAAACCACCTAGTAAATATGATACATTTCAAATCATACGGGATGTCCGTGAACTCTTGAGAAGAAGATGTTTGATAATGCTACATTACAACGATCAATGTTTACATAAAACCTAATGCCGCATTTCATTCGTAATTGCAAAAAAAGTTAATAACTCATCCACATCGACACTTTATTAGAGAAAAAAATTGACAAGTCCATAGTTGTCTCGTTCACCACCAGCTACATGTAACTCCAGATAAAAAAAATATTGGATTCAGATCTGAAGAAGTTGACTGCTATATAGAATACTGTAACCTCAAAAGGGTCACCCCTGTCAAGGCATCCGGGAGCACTGAATAACAGTCGCTGCAATAACTCCCGTACTGAGGCTGGAGGCCTGGTAACCATCACTGGCCACGGCCCGACCCCTCCCGCGGGAGGTACGCACTATCACTGTAAGGGGTTAACCCAACCCCACCAGAAGAAATTTGAAGAGGGATACGCCAGCTCAAATGTCGTTCTCATCGCCTGAGCATGGTTCAAAATGGCGAGGTCCGTCCCAAAATAGAATATATCCCCAAGAAAAGTGAGAATCTGTTTACATATCCGGCGGTTTCTCATCCACGCACTCGTGTTCCCCCCCCCCGGGGGAGACATAGAATAAAGTAAGGATATGAATTGCTTTATTTTTCTTCTGTTACCGCCCGATTTTTATAGAGGCACAGTGGACCATGCTTCTAAAGTTAATCATAATGTACTAATAAAAGTAAATTGTTATATTTTTCAAAGAATAGAAATGTAACAGAATTTTAAATTATATAAACATCTAATGGAATTAATAAAAAAGTCCACAGACCTTAAGAGTTTACCATGATTGTTTTGATACCACCGCTATTTTTTTGTTCTTGCAACCGCCCTAATTTTTCTCAGTTTCCTCTTAACTCAAAATAATGCATGTTATCTGAGACGTTTATTGGTCCACGTTGCCTTCATGGAATGTCCCGACTTGTTGGTTGGAGATTCGTGGATTCTAGACCTGATTTCGCAGCATATCTGCCGTGTATACGTGCCTGCCTCTCGTTAAATCTGTTCAGGATCGAATATACTTCCGTTGGTGGAGAGCGAAAATTTGAAGAGGGATATTCCAGCTCAAATGTCGTCCTCGTCGCCTGCCTGAGAATGGTTCAAAATTTCGAGGTCCGTCCCAAAATAGAATTCGTCTTCAAAACGAGACGTTAATAATGAGGCCTAAGCTGAACCGAAACGATATATATGTTTAAGAAATTGGTGCGTAAATTTAACTGTGCGTAGATCTAAGTTTGATAGCATTTCGCACACTGTAAAAAATATCCGTTTTTTACCCGGACTTTTTCCGTATATTTGACGGTTTAAAGCTGTTTTGTTGACAAAGCGGTTTTTCACCGTTTTCCGCTCCAGCCATAAACGGTTTAAAACCGTTAGTACAAATTCTATTTTTAGTCATATGGTATTGCTTTCCGTACGATAACTTTCCCTTTTCTTAAATGTAATTTTATTGCATTCATTTCATGTTTTTAATAGGGTTCCATTTCCGCTATTGTTTACACATGTTGCAGTAACCTGTTGTCACTCATGGAAGCTAACCTTAAAACACGTGTTCTGGCAATAGTTGATTTTTACACCACTAGGTGGCGCCACTAGAGCTATAGTGACTTTAAAACTCAAATAGATTATTTTTACTTCATTTTTTGAAGTCTCCGGTGGTCTAGTGGTTAGAGCGACTCCCTTTTATATCTATGAACGCGGTTTCGATCCCCGGCTCGGAGGAGTTAGAAGTTTTGTCACTATCTTGCATCGAAATCGTCCAAGTAAGTTCAATTAAAAATTATATTGATTAAACTAATTGAAATTAATAATTAAGCCTTGATTAATTAATATTCCTAATTGATAATACACATCAGCACATTTCAACTCAACTCGAACAGAAGGAGAAAAACAACTCAACTCAGTCGATGACGTCACTTACTTCGATGACTTAATTTTTTACGGAGAAAACTTGATTTCATACGGTAAAAAACCGTTGTGACTACGGATTTACTTCGTAACTTTTACGGGAAAAACTTATTCCTGTATGGTAAAAAACCGTTGTGCCTACGGATTTACTTCGTAACTTTTACGGTTTTGCCCAACCAACCCAGCTGCCAGTTTAAAACCGTAAATTTTACGGGATTTTTTTTACAGTGTACCAGAACAGATCTGCACCAGATACTTCAAACCATTCATCTATGTCCTATGAATAATAATCAGAGTAGTCTTTTTTTAAATCAGTGTCAAGATGTCCGTTTTTTCAACAATACATAGCCTTATTAATTTCTCTGCGTGGACGTTTATGAGACATAAGTGGATACTTTAGGAAGTTCATAAATCATCAACTCTATTAACCATCCATTTATCTTTTATGTATTTACATTTTATCATGCTTCAAAGAGCTGTGCATCTATAAGGAGAAGTCTATTCTTTTGTGTAAATATCATTCCTAACTGTAATTCAAAGATAGATAAGTAGTAAGTTTTGTGTTAAAGATATCTAAATGAAATCACAGATCATAAGTTACGAATGGATAGAATATCACTCATTATGTCAATCATTACTGACTAGAAGATTTGTGCCCGTCTAAGACAGGCTTTTCGCTTGCCAATAATATCTCAGATCTGATTGTCAAAGATTTACTGACGAAAGTTGTTGAAGAAAATCTCACGCATATTGCCAGTGTGCTTAAGAAATAAAAAAGCATGACAAACAGAACTGATGAATCAATTGACACTAACTTTCGTTTTGTCCGAGTAAAAATAATGCAAAACCCACAAACAGAAATGCAAAATACAAAATTATGAATTAGTGAATGCAAACCTTTAAGTAAAAAGAGCCTTTCAGTCGAAGAACGGTTAAGGGGAAGATATTAAATATAAAATATATAAATATTCATTTCCAAAATTAAATATGAAAAAGGAAACCTTTTAACAAAAACTGAACTATTCTAAATAGTTCTGTGTGCATGAATTAAATAAAAAGAAAGAAAACGAAGTGCATATCATGATTCAATACGATGAATCAACGTAAAATAAAAGAAGTTGCTAAACTAGGCTAAAAATATAAATAAAATAAAGTCAAATAGCAATAATGTCCATTTATCCCCAGTGTATGCTAATTTGTAGACCGTCTGAATCTTTTTGGCACGTAGCCAAACCAAATGCTAATTTGTAGATGCACACACCGTCTGAATCTCCTTGGCACGTAGCCAAAACAAACCACGTGAGCGTTACCGCAATTTCCGGATAAATCTAATATATATTTGGTTTCCATTCGAAACTGAATGACCCAAGAATGCTGATTTCAATATAAATCGAATTAAGTACAACTGGAAAACAAACTCCTGGGCCTTCATGACACTCTATTGAACCAACGTGGGATTACTCTAAAATTTTATTTTTCGTTCCCAATGGAACTTTCACTTGTAGATTCCACCAAAAAGAAACTCGGAAAAGAAGTTTTATACTGACAGCGAATATATACCTATTCAGCTGCAAGACTGAAATCCACTCGGAATGACATGGACGATTCAACCAGCATTTGTTTTAAAGTCTTTTTTTAAAAAACAACTTACGACTTTGCTGACATGTGTGACGTCACAAAAAAACCGACATGGCGGATTTAAAAAGCATTCATCAATGTAAGAGACAGTTTTGAAAGGTTATGAAGATCTAGTGAACTTCAGTTTCTTGACTACTCTCACGCAAAATGTCTCAATTCTTTCGCAATAGAAAAGTCGGTGAAATTCTGTTCCCTTTTAAGAAAGTCCTTTTAATTAGGATATTGTTCATATATGGTTCAGAAAATTCTAACATTCAGCGTTCAAGACCCTATTTAAAAACATTAAATTTATCAATTGCAGATTTTTGCTTCTTTCTATTTAAACTATAGGAAGAGAAAATATTATCATCATCAAAAAATTCGGTCTCTAGAGTTGTATTTTCAATAATTTCCACATTTCAGACTCATATAAGTCCAGAACATATATTTTTTCAGTATGCCTGTCTGACTGAGGGGGTCCAATGAACGCTATAAATGAAAAACTCAAAGAGCTAAACGGCTGAAATTCGGTATGCGATTTTTGCACTAAAATTGCAAGTTTCTATAAAATTTTGAAGGAAATTCCTTCCTAAAGGCGCTCTGTCTATGTGTCCATCCATGTGCATCTGGACGCGATAACTTAAAAACTCAATACGCCAGGCGGCTAATTTTAGTATATATTTAGTTTTTTTCATTCATATTAACATCCCGCTTAGAAGCAACACGAGGACAATTTCAGAGGGACCCCGTAATTTTGAACCACGGTCAAATGACGATGATGAAACCTCAGCTGGTGCCCTCTCTCCAAACTTCCACGCCACACCAACGGGAGGACGTTTTGCCACTACGTATGATTTAGCGTGCAGCAGGCCCCATACACGGCGGATCTTCGGTGGAATCGGGTTTCGTCCCAGAAACCGAGACTTTACTACTAGGCCACACACTCCCCCTAATTTTCTGATATATTATTTTTATTCAAAAATCGTAATCTGTCTCTAACTCTTGACTAAATTCATCAACGAGATGTCTGCCTAGCCATCTGTCAATTTGTGAGTATTAAACGCGATGACTCAGAAACGCAACAGGATAGATGACTGAATTTCGTAAATCCATCGACGAGATGGCTGCCTGTCCATCTGTCAATTTGTGCGTATTAAACGCGATGACTCAGAAACGCAACATGATAGATAACTGAATTTTGCAAATCCATCGACGACATGACTGCCTGTCCATCTGTCAATTTGTGCGCATTAAACGCGTTGATTGACAAACGCAACACGATAATGATTGAATTTTGGACATCAAATTGCCATGTGGAAACACAAACGGCACTCCTTTGCATTATGCGACAGAGTGCAGTCTGACTGCAACCTTCCACATTACTAAACCGGCACAGGAACATGATCTAATCTGGTTCCGCAACGTCTCTTCCAAAAAAGGCTCTTGACTTAAAATACAAAGATTTCTACACCATCTTAATGATTTTCAAGAGTTTTTTTGAATACATCCTTGATCATCTTTCACTTCAAGCCTTCCCCATTAACTGCAAGCAGACATTAAGAATTTTTCTCGTCTTCTTCGTCGACCGTTTCCACACAGAAGAAGTTCCACTTTATGGAGAAAATAACAATCAACAGAACAGGCACACATGTGCTTTAGCACTCTCCATTTTAGTTTGTTTCTGTGGACTTCTTTATTTGATTAGTTTTTTTCTCTTGTTTGTTGATATTGTACATTACATACTCATTTTTCTTTCCTTTTCACAGTTTTTGTATGTATATGGTTTTATATGATACGCCCCTTAGTTTCTTGTATATTTTTCCAGATTTTTAGATTTGTATTGTTCTAACCTTTTCCATCTCTCTGCCTTCGCCATTATTTGCTAGACAGTTAAGGAACGTCTTCCGATGTCTCTTCCACTTCATGTCTGCCACACTGTTTAAATAACCAAAAGGTTATAGTCGCAGGGGCATGAAGTGGTGATCTGTTCTGTATTATCTTTACACCAACTTTGTCTAATTTGAACTTTACTTTACAGCTATTTGCCGATTGAGAGCCACAGATTGCCGACCCTAGATATAGACGAGAATAGACTTTCCTATCGCTTGCTTTGTTTTTATAGGAGACTTCGTTCTTCTTATCTATACTTATAAAAGGCAATGTTTGTGTGTGTGTGTGCGTGTTTGTCTGCGATGTCCAGACGAATCTATCGCACTTACAGCCATGAAATTTGGCACACAGGTAGTCGTAATGGTGACTGAATGCACCTCGAAGCCGAAATTTTAAATTTTAATCTAGAATTTTTTTTATTTAATGTTTTGTGTTGTTTTGGTTGATTTTTCGCACTAATTTCTCAATAGAATAGTTACGAATAAGTTTACGATAAAAATATATACACCATCGGAAAGAGCACGCGATTTCCGTTCTAATGAAGTTAGTTTTGAATTTCTAACGTAATTTACTGAATTTTGAGAATTTTTTTAAAAATTGTCACTTTCTCCTTATATTTTTAACTGTCAATGTTTTTTCCATCGCATCCAACGTTCTAATAAACCTATGATTTTCAGTTTTTTTATGGTAACAACAGAGGTATTTATCTCTCATTTAAAACAAGAACGGTTAAAATATCTTTGTCCGTTCGTTCTTAATAATTTTTTTTCTTAAAGGGTTAAAAAAATTCTTTTCGAATGAAGTTGTTTCTCCGGAACGGTGAGTTTCTCCCTGGCTACGGCTAGCGCCATCTGTTGGAATTATTCTCTCCTCAATTTTTAGCATGTTTTGCTAGGAATAATTTGAAATCATTTCGTTGGACGCAAGGGTTTAGTCGTAAATTAAGCAGTGCTGGAAGATTCTGACATGGGTGATAAGTTGGCTTTGCTGAATTATGAGAGAATTTTTTTCGTGATGAGCTAAAAGAGTTTCTTTACCATCTGCGTAAAATGTGCCATAGCTTTTCACGCAAGCTCCAGGGGGGTGACGAAGGGGGTACTGTCGTGACCTTGAAACGTCACGGTATTGTGGTTTGAGACTGTATTACATCAGCATAACTTAGATACACCATTGCTGTATATTAAAGATTTTCACGTTGCAATTTTTTTTTTATTATTGTTTTGGAATAACGTACTCTGTACTGCTTTTCTACATGTCATTATCGCGGGAAAATCAATGTGTATCTTTTGTTTTGATTTTGTTTCAAAACTTTTTCGTGTCATTGTGGGCGATTTTTTTTTTTTCATGTTTTTGAAGTCCTGATTCCACGGGCAACGCCGTGCGCGTTCTGCTAGTTCATTTATAAAACATCTTTTGCTGGATGGCTTAGCTTGGTAAATTCCAGGCATTGGGTAAAATATCGAATTTAAATTTAGACTTATGTAAATTATATTTTATGAAATTGATGTAACGAAATTCATTGTTATCTCATAAAAATTACTAATAAAGCCTTTATAATAACCCACAAAGAAGCAAAAATGCTGTACTATGTATTTATTATGCTGCAGAATATTCACGACATAGCGTAATATTAATATTTAAGAAATATATTGCTCCGCTTCTTCCGTATGCAGATCCTCATAGTTCTTCATCAACTTAAATCTTTGCTTTAAAATAAACGCAATCTCACAATAAGTTGAAAATGGCAGTTCGGTGTATTCTAAGGCATGTTTTTTCTATAAGAAAACCGGACCACGGTCGCCTGGTGGTAAAGTCTCGATTCGGGAGTGGAGAGTTCCAGGTTCGAAACCCAATTCCACTGAATATCCATCGTGTATTGGGCCTGTTGCACGTTAAATCATACGTAGGGGGGTCAAACGCCCTCCCGCTGGTGTGGTGCGGATGTTTGGAAAGGGAGCGTCAGCTTAGGTGTTGTCCTCGTCATTTGATCGCGGTTCAAAATTACGAGGACTCTACCAAGATACCCCTAGTGCTGCTTCAAAACGGGAACTTAATATCACTAAAATTAACTCAACAAGAAAACTATAAAATTTCATTAGATTTTACCCGTTGACGAAATCAAAAACGACTATCTATTGTACTTCTGTCATTTTGAAGAAGTTTTAAGAAAATTTCACATTAAATCATCATTAAGTTTGAAATCTTCTAGACATCTCATACCTATTTCTACACAAAGAGTACTGCATTGAAATGAATTCAGATATACTTTCCATTAATTATTGATTTAAAATTCCTTATATAAGGGGAAAATTGTATTCTTTAATATTGAGTCAATTGTAGATTTAGCGCAATACTCCTCCATATGAAGATTTCAGGAGTAGTATGAGCTTCTGTTTGGGTAACAAGGAACCAATTTAGTTGTTTACAGCTTTCAAAATAGGTCGCAACCTATGAATCTTTCCGCTTTCATTTTTATAATATTTTCGAGATACAGTATAAGAATAACATCACAATACGTGTACAGTTCTGTTGCTTCATCTATCATTTTTCATTCCGTTGTGCTCCCTAGACGATATACAGTAAGATCACTCAAGAGAATATTTCAATTTTCTCATCCCGGTTTCCCATCTTCATTTTTTCCAACAAGCACCCCATCATCTTTTTGTTAAGGCAACCGCAGTCTTCATTAGCGGTTTCCTCTCTCGGTTTGGTCGTGTTCTTCAACAGTTTTGGAATGAAACGCTGTATTTGCATCTTAAGGCATTTTAAAAACAGTTTTGGAATGCATTCTAAATAGTAGGCGAGGCTTCTAGTTATTTTTATCCACATTTTATTGCGCCGAGTTGTATTTGAAAATGATAAGTAATAAAATAATGTATGGACGTGTTGTGGTATTTTTATTTTTGTTTATTGTTATGGTATTTTTTATCAGTAGTTGTATTTAGTACTACTTTCATATTCTTTGAGTGGTTTTTCAGCAGTTGTTTATCTGAGGTGTCTAGTCAAATAGATCAGATGTATATTTTAATAGTTAGTGAATATTGCTACAAATTTGCAAACTCTTACGGATATCTGACGAATATTGCATGTGTTAAATATTATTTGCTTGTTTATAATGATCTTTTTTTATCAGGTGGTGATAATTTTATATTTACTTTAAAACGTTGGTAACGTATTCTAATTCTTTTTTTCATTACGGCGCCAAAACCAATTCCAATGCTGATATTCATCGCCGAATCGGCGAAGATGTATAACTCGAATTTAATGGCTGATTATGGGAAATTTGAAGAATTTTCGTCATGTTTAACCTTCGGTCGGGCGCAACTCATCTGTGAGATTAAAAGTTAAAATTTTGCTTAGGCTTAAGTAAAATCTTATGAAACTGAACTATTCGGTCACACAAAGCTAAATTTGCTTTTTCGATTTTTATATGTATTTCATTGCAGTTTCAAATAAAAATATGTCCAGGAATTCAGGAGGGAGTTGACGTTTGTTTTACCTTATTGCTCCTTAGCAATGACGATTTTTGTAGGTTAGAGCCTGATGTAATTCGACATTTTTTAAACAATATATTGTAAATAACGACAAATATCATTGAATTAGGGACTGGGACACAGGTATACGAACTTTTGAAGGTGTATAAAAAGAAATATTAAGAAAAATTTGGGAAATGAAAAATATAAACGTAATCGATCGCAACTCATCTACCAGATTAACGTGTCCCTCACGTACATCAAAAGAGCATCAGAGAAAACCCTTCCCCTTTTTCGGTAAAACACGCACTTAGGCACAAAATGTGGTTTCTTCATCCTTCAAATTAGATGCGCCCGACGGAAGGTTAAAGGCGGAAACAAAGATTGATTTAACAGTTAGAATAGTATTTTTTTATCTCTATAATTGGCGAATCAGCTGATTTTTACGAGGAAAAAGTTTCTGACTTATGTGGGCCATGTTCTAAATCACGTACGCTTTTCGTTTGGTTGTCGCTTAATTATTTATTACCTACAAATGAATACATCGAAGCTAAAACCACATTTTAAGTTAGTAGGCTTAGTCATTTCTCATCTAATTCTGAAAGTAAGGTGCGGTGTCTTCATACATTGATACACTTCATACACTGATGTTATGAAAGTTATATTCTATCATTTGCATTTATTTTCTATCGAAAAGTGAATTAGTCATTGTAATTAAGCTAAGATATTGTATTCCAATCAACCTTTACTGTGTCTTTGTCTTCCGATGATGCATAAGAAATGTAGACATTTTCTGAGAAAGAAGTGACTGACTTACAAAATGATATATCATTGTATCATGTACAAAAACAAAAGTTAGCATCGTAAAGATACAATCTTCCGGGAGGCTGTTTTCCTTTTCTTAGAACGTCGCTAGTAAGTTATTAAAAATAACATTTTTTGAAACGCAAAGAATTTGCAAAGGCTCGTAGATTGATACACTTGCCTTAATCCAATTCAAGAAAAAATACTCAAAAAACTCACTTAAAAGAGGTTTATTTTTATCATTGTAAAATTAATCTTTGAGTTATTCTCTTTTTTCCCCAAGAACAAATCACAAACAATTCTTTAAGATTTATCTTAAGAGATAAATGAAAAATTCCTTTCAAAGTCGACTCCTCTTTTTTTTATTTCTAAGATAACTTTGCTTTTAAAAGATAAACGTATGGCTTCTTTTAACTTTATTTAAAATGGTAAAATGATGACAATTTGCTAACTGGAATCGTTTCACAGAACAAAAATTGTTTCACTGTCCCATCGCAAAAAATTATTTGCACTCTGCATTATTAGAGACAATCCATAAAATTTTAATCATTGATATTATTATATGCTGGGAATCATTTAACTGCTTTGTGGTGTTATGCAGAGTCTCCGGATAAACACTCCTTATACAGCCTATCAATACCCCAATTCATTCACTGTTTTCAGAGTTCAGCTCAGTTTCTTTATTAAATTCCTATCTAAGCAATATTTTCTTTAAAGTATTTTGTTTTGTTTTAATCAATGTGACAAAATACAATTTCAGTTTATTTTACTTCTCCAATAAACTTCTTAACACTGGATTAGTAATTTAAAATTCTTGTTACATCCAAGGTAATTTTTACAGAAATATAAATGAATCAAAGATTATTCCCAAGTGAAGGCGTACGAATACAGACTTGACTGCGATTGATGATTCCTCATTAAATCAGTTTAAATATCGTTAATGTAAGTTTAAATATCGTTAAACACGCAAAGAAATAACGGACTAAACACAAACATTTTATTTAAATTGAGACAAAATTGTTGCTTAAATTTCACCTGACGATAAATTAAGAGGAGAAAAAAATTTCTTGGCTGTTATCTGTGCGTTGAATTCGATTATGAACCTCTGGTTCCTTTCGCTATCTGGTAAGTTATAATGCATACAACTGGTGAGTTCTCTTTTACTGAAATTAATAGCATTTCTCTCTTTGATTCATGAATAGTATTGATTTTTTGAAGATCACGTGACCTCTTTTTTTCGTTTAATTTTCCAAAAAAATATTCCTCTTCATCTTTATAACTCTGCATCTTTCAGCGCTTGTCTATGAACTTGAAATTGATGTCTCAAAAAAGTATGTGATCATTACATAAATGTATTCAGTGCGTTCAGTGAAATTCATATAAAAGGCTTAAATATGTTGCTTTATTATCTTTCGTTTCTAATATTTCAAAAGGAATTATAATATATATATTCTCTATAACTTATTCTGAGCTAATACTTTCATTCGTAATAAATTTCTTAGTACTGTTCTGTACATTGTCACCAACGCTCCAGTAGCGAGTTGCGAATTTGACAAAGAAACCACATTAAATTTACGACTTTTATGATTTCGTTAACATTAATTTAAGATTAATTACGCAATATAGAGGCAAAAAATATCTTTGGCAAATATTTTAATCCTGGTAAGCTCTTTTAATAGCTCTTTAAGAAGTTTCACTGATTAAAATACTAAGAGAAAAAACACTTACTTTCTTTTCTGAGGCCCATTTTTTTCCAAACATCCCCTCTTTTATTTTTCCTTTGTCTTTTCTGCCTTTGATTAATTCTTGATTCTTAATGAATAACCTCCTTTTAAAAACTCTTCTGATCTTCGCAGCTTTGAAGAAACCTCTTTGTGCCTCTCAGAATTAATTTTTCCAAAGAAGACAAAAAAATTCTAACTTTTCTTCTTTCCCTTTAGCAATTTATCGCATTTTTTATACAACAGGAAAAAGTTTCAATTAATCAGGTTAAAACAAAGAAAAGTGATTGATTTTCTTTTCAGAAACCAGAGACAGTGAGTAACGTCCAAGTGCATTCTAAATGACAGGAATAATTAAAATTGTTAAAAATTTTAGCTATATGATAAGTGAATCCATTCAAAGTGGTAAATAAAATAACAATAAAGACAATCTGTTATGAAATGATAGCTATTTTTGTAAAGAACACATCGTTGTCGTTCAAGCAGAAGCTACTAAGTCCAAAACTATACTTTTGAGATGTGGTCAACTTAAGCTTAATTAATTTTGAGTCGTTATGATAAATAGATAAAATTTATTTTACATATTTCTAGCTCCTACCGTTTATTTACTGAAGTTTAAATAACAGCTATCGATCGCGAAATAATTAATTTCAAATTTTAATCGACTACAATAGTCCGTCAGAAGATTTTTGTGGATTTAATGACTAATGCCTGAACGACGACGATATTATTTTAGATTATTTTAGCTAATTACGAGAATGCATTTCATATCTTTTGCCTTAACATGGCAAGAGGGTAACATAAGCAAACATTCCTAAGCTACTGATAAAGAAATTTTAAGTTTCAGCGAGACGAATAAGAAATCAGATTGTAAATGCGCAAAATTATATTTGTATCGTAAATGAAGCAGAGTAAATAATCTAAGCAAAGTCCGTGCCCTCACATCACAAGCGATAGTATAAATAGAAAAAATCATGAAAAACCTCTGACTTTAAATCTGCTTCTGATTATGACAGTATTTATGATGTAAAATTGTTTCTTTCACCCACTGATAATTTGGTATGTAGTCGAAATAACCTGAACCATACTTATCAAATTCGATATCAATAATCTTACCTTTTTTTCTAAAACTATAGTGAATGTTAAATTAAGGCAAACTCAAATTATTTGGAAAGTAAAGAATCGTGTTGGAGCGGTATTTTGTGCAAATTCTTACAAAAGGCAGCATGATACAAGGGCACTAAATACCAAAATAAACTTATGTATGTTAGAAACATTCTTGAAAACTTCAGCAAGCGTGAAATTAACTCATTCTTAGAGTATTTCCCTGTCAATTTATTTATTTATTCCTTGAATCTAGAGATAGTAGGGCAATTTTCTAGAATACAATTTATTTGATGTAGCTATTATAACCTTTAAGCAGCGTAAAAAGACCCTGAATGTTTAAAGCAATAAAAGAAATGTTTGTGCATTAAACAAACAGACAATCGGATCACAAGAAACAATGCCTAAAAATATGGAATGTGCAATTTTTTCTATTTAATATATTTTGTAATGCAAGCAAACATTCATTGCAATCAAATGAACCAAGTTTATATTGAAAAAGTTGTCAAAAATAATAATAAAATTGACTTTATAACGTTTAACCATTAATCACTTTGTTCCATTTTAGTGTGAAGAAATTCATCTTTGAAAATTGAAACAATTTTATACTTTTGTAAGAAAGTTGCTTAAGTATTTATAGAGGAAGAAAACATTTTTCAAATAACAGGTTTTAAAATATTGAACTATATAAATTGTACTCGTTGTCATCAGTTTTCGAGGTCTATTGCTTCTTACTGTGCACTTCAAACTGTACAGGCTTAAAAACAACCAAGTAGAAAAATTAGAATGAATGTAAAAATGGAATTTTTACTTAAACTTTAAACAAGAACAACGAAAAATGCATTTATAAACAATAAAATTTAGAGAATAAAATTTATAAAATAAAATTTAAACTATGTTTAAGTAGCACGCAATTACAGCAGCAAAACAATAAAAGAAAACAATGGAAATCAATATCATACAAAGAAATCCAAAAAACAAAGATAAACTCAGAGGGGAAAAAAATTAACAAGGAATCCATCCTAGTCCATTTTTTCAAGGGCTAAGGACTTTATTCGAAATGGATTCAAAATAATAATTGGGAAATTTTTCTGTAACTTTCAAACTGCACAGAACAGAATAAAAAGTATGCTATGAATCCAAAATATTGCATTTAGCTTCTTCCTCTATACATAATCTGCCGTTTAGTGAAACTCGATAAAAAAAACTAATTATTTTGACTGCAGTTTTTGTTACGAAAAAACTCGGGATTAGTGATGGTTTAAGCCTAGTATTTGTCTAAAATTTTGTATTCATCAGTGTATAGGAGGACATGATTAACATTTCGCAGAAAGCTAATGAAGTAAATGGTTTATGTGTAATTTTTCATGTTACCAATTAACAAAGTATTTTCTATGAAGTTAATATAGTTGATTAAGATTCCGAATAATTGAATAAAATAACCTGAAACTACATTTTTAGTGCGAGCGCTTCAAGAGAACATATGCATAAAATAAAGATCAACGCATAACTGACAACTAACAACGCATAACTGACAACTAACAACAACTAACAACGCATAACCAAAAACAAAGTTTAGCACTGACATAATTTCTTTTTCTGACTTTAAGTAATTTAGCTTTTTATTATAGCTGCAGGAAGTTTTGAATATTTATATTTTGCACACAACATGTAGCAGTACCTAATGCGCATCAAACATTAGTAAGACTATTTTGATTTATAAACTGAAATCATTTTTTTTCTAAAATTATTACAAAATAATCTTTCTAAAAATAATCCTGTTTTATAACATTCGATGCAAAAAACATATTTTCTCCTACACTTACATTGAGCTCTAAGGATTGTGGTTTTAATCTGCCAAAAAATAAATAAAGTTAAAGAGAGCAATTCGTGAAACCCTAGTCGAAAGATCTACTTTCTCTCACATCAGAAAATCAGATCGTTAAATATTAAAAGTAAGGCAGAAACTCGATTACAAAGTAAAATAGTATGGTACGAATTCAACAGAGAGAAAATTGGAATCACAGATATAAATTTTAAAGCCAATACGCTTCACAATATGTCTATACATAATTTAAATATTCAAAATATGTTTAAATTTTAAAAGCTGATATATCGTTAATGCATTTCTAAGTTGCTATGAAGCTTTTTACAGAAAATTTTTGTATCGAACAAATTAATACCTGCAATAAATATTAACAGCACATTTTAGTATATTACGTCAAATACATAAGCCAAGCACTTTTTCCCCCGAAAAACCTATTATTTAGTAATTTTCTAGTTGCGACATCAGCTTATTCTAAATTATGTTATAAATCTAAGAATCAGCAAACGACACAGCAAGCTCAAATATTAAATTACAGTTTAAGTGTGTATTCATGCAACTTTAATGTATTTTGAATTAATGGTTATTTTTGAAAGTTTTCGGTTATTAAAACAAATTATACAAACGTACGAGAAATTTAAACCGAGATTTAGTAAGACCAGTAAACATATATTTTTAATGAGTTTTATGGAAGTTTTCGTTACATTTTTATCAGCTTGTTTTACATAAATATTAAAAAAGGCGCAGTCATTTAGCTATTCTAGCGAATTTAGTTTCTTAAGGTATTAAAATTATTCAGCCTTTAATGGTGTTTTAAAGGCAGGCAACTGCAAAGGTAGGCATTATTTTGAAAGTAGGACTTTATTCGCTCGTTAAGAAACTGTCATTTAATGTAGATTTATTCTTAACGCAATGCAGGTTGTTTGTCAAATCTGTTTTATCTCTGAACCAATAATGCATGAGAGAAACTAGTGAAATATTTATGTAAGGTGTATATTGCATTCTTTATTTTACCACAAAAAGTTTTTAATCTTTTTAAAATGGTTTCTGACTGTATTTTTAGTTTATTATCAAAAGCAACATACTGCGGAAACAAATATGAAATATGATCATGAAACATTTTCAAACAAGTATTCAAAATTTTTAAAAATAGAATATACTTAGAATTGATTCTGAGAATGTATTCGTAATATTATTTCAATTCACCTTCCTAAAAAATTTTAGAAAAACATTTGATAATTTGACATGTCCAGTCCTTGTTCTTAAAAGTAGTATGATAAATTATAATAAATAAGATCAAAATACAAAATTTTTACTATATAGAGCTTTTTTCAGAAGTTTCGAAATTTATTTTTTCACATTCCAGGTATACATGCAGAAATCATTGCGATCGTCGTAACATTTCCCTTTGGGATACTGATAAATCTTCCTGAGTCTAAAATACCATTTTTGAATTTATTTGTGTATCTTATCTGTCTGTGTGTATGTGAACACGATAACTTATGATAACACGATAAAATACAAGCTACATGAATGAAATTTGACATGTGATCACCAGAATTAAAACCTGTATGGTATTTCAGATAGTCAACAGAAGACTGTCTGTCTGTCTTTGTAGGTGAAAAAATTTAATTCTTTTATGCGAAACTGACAGATCTTTTCCTTTTACCATGGACTCAAGGCGCTAGATAATTTTAGAATATTTTTACCTGAAAGGTAAACATCTAGAACCTTTAAGGCAAAATCATTTTTGACAACACGTTATATGTGGCATTTTCTCTAAGGTAGAGTATTTCCGGTTTTTTTTAAATTTGTTACGATTCTTATATGCAAAGTTTGCATTTTAAAATATCGTACTAAATTTAAAATATTTTCTCATAAACATCGTCTGTAATTTTTAATGACTTAACTTTTTTAATTAAAACAACCAGTCACGGTTCTTTTAAATTTTAATGGCTAAGAAAATTATTCATCCCGCTTAACATATTATTTTTCATTCATATAAAAAAATATTAAAAGATATTCGTCATGTCTTTGTGTCACGTTTTAGGGTAATACACTGCAACAAAGTAGTACACTCCAAGGAAGCACCAAGGTCTAAATGGGTAAGGGGGAAGAAAATTATTACCCGCAGTGCAACGACAAGGTATTTGGACTAAATGGGTAAGGGGGAAGAAAATTATTACCCGCAGTGCAACGACAAGGTATTAGAATTTGATGCGAAGTTATACTACAGAATTCGAATAATAGGACCAATCAACGGAGAAAGAGGATATGGAGATGGATTCTGCGCTGCAAATTAAGCTTTTGATATTAAAAATGTGACATTTGATAAGCAGTCTACACTTATTTCGATGTTACTGACTTCGGATTTTTCAAAGGTAGAATACTCGCCTTTCCGCTTACGATTCCATTCTGATTGAATGCATATTTTCTTTCAGGGCGGATGCGTCACTTTTCGGAAACAATAAGAACTTCTGTGATGAAAGGAATCATTGAGATTACTTTTCGTGATTTGCAACAGACTGATCGAACATTAATAGGAAATGGCTCAAACACGCTCCCCAATAAATCTCTCCTCCATATATCCACTTCCCACCTCGCCATTGCAGAATCCATTATAGAAGGAAAACGAATGTTACATAAAAATTTCTTTACTAACTTAAATGAAGACATGAAAGAAAGATTTTGACGCATTTCATTATGCGGATCAATTTTTTGCCTTAATTCATTCATTTCATTGCCATTCTAATAAAATTAATTCATATTTTTAATATTGCCACGGTCTTCGAATGGTTAGAGCACTGCTCTACGATGCCAAAAGACTCGGGTTCGAATCCCTGGACTTTTATGTTTTCAATTATTATTTCGATTATTTAATTTATATGCAAAATAGCATTTATGTGAATTTCTTATATGTAAATTACCCCTTAGTTATGCTTATTAACTGTAACTGTATTATTAACTGTTTCGCCAACTTTATGTAAGCAGATGTAATATTTAGTTCTGGAAATAAAGTCTCGAGTTGAGGTTAGCGAGCTTTGTCTTCATTCGATGCATCCAATCGATTATCCATGCTAACTTTATCTACGCGAAAATATTTATTTGCTCATACTGTATACTCTAAAGTGTAAATATTCGTATATTTCCCATTGATTAATATTAGACAGCAAAAGGAGATATAAATAATAAAATTCGTCAAAATAAGGAAGAATAGATGATAGTAAGGAGGAGAATTAAGATAGAAAACCGAGTGTATCAGGGGTTTGATTTTATTAGAGGATACATAAAACAAACCTACAAAGGCTCACTTATCACGAAGACAAAATATTCGAATGAGTCGATGAGACAGCTTCTCGCAGTTTTTATTTAATGCAATGTTTATAAATTTAGATTAGTATCTTAAACTAGGAGTCGAGAAATTCCAGTAATTGGCTTTGTTTTTCCCGGAACAGAGACCATTTATGCTATCTACAAACCTTAAAATGTTTGAAAGCCGAGACCATTTATGCTATCTACAGACCTTAAGATGTTTGAAAGCCAAGCGATGTCCAGTAGAGTTGCCGTGCAGAGAGTACAGTTTTGCAAACCATTTGAGTTTCATTGACTCCACAAATTAATCAATATGATTAATTTGTGGAGTCAATGAAACTCAAATGGCTTAGCAGAAATTTTTGTTAACAAATTGATTTAAACAATAAAAAATAGTCATTATTTTACATTTGAACAGAATTACATTTGACAGCTGGTTCAAAGTTTCTCCTCATACTGCAATGTACAAATGATGCACTATTTATTAATAATTTTTAAAAATAGCATTTGCTTGGAATCTGTATATAAAAAGGTATTTTATTGGATACAAATTGCTCTTAGATAATTCCTATGTTCATAAAACATCCAAACTTTACATTAATTTTAAAACAGGAGTCAAATTGACTCCATGATTCCATTGAAAAATCACTAAATTGAAGTTTCCATTTAAAGGGTATGGCTACCAATTTATTATTTACTTAACTTTAGAATGCTCATTTAATTCTACAGATGCAACACATAAGTGTCAATTTATTGCATAAAAATTATTTCCTCGTCTTCTATTACCGAAATTAATTGTCTATTTTCAAATAATTGGAAAAGCAACTTACTAAATTATTTTCATAGATGATACATAAAGGAATTGAATTAAGTACTTTCTTATTCCAATTAATTTAGTTCCCAATGTTGGAGATAATCTTTATGTGCTTTTATGATGGAACAAAGCGGTTAAAGACGAAAATTAATTGAAGCTTTTCAAATGCTAAGGTCAACATTTTGAAATCAAAGATTAATTTTAATATTTCAAAGAAATTTATAATGAACCTGACTTTTATGACTGAGATTTCTTCAATCAATAAGCAAAACACTGCAAAGAATGATTAATACCTTTATATATCGACTCTACAAAGACTTTTGCATTGCCTCTCGAAATAATGAATCAATAATTTCCACCGTAAAGTCAAAAAGCACAAAATCCGCAAAGCATTCAAATTCCATTGAAATTCTATTCTCCTTTTGATAAAAACTAAAGAAAGGGAACAGAAAAAAATAAAGCGATATAAATCTATGCCGGAGGAATAAAGGATTTTTCACTTTCTTTTTATTTGCCATTTCAGCAACTTTGGCATCGGCTCGCGAGGAACGAAGCCACTTTCAAGCAATGGGAGAAAATAAATTCTTATACATTAGAGGCTCCAGTCTTTTTCACAGAGCGAAAATGTGGATTTAAACAAAAGTCGAGTGGAAAGGCTTGCTGAGATTTAGTTAATGAGCCGCAGGAAATCTTCATCGTATTTCACACACTTAACAGCTGCAAGAGTTCTGTGGACTTTGGATGTTTATTTTAGGGTGGCTCGCCTTTGTTCTTGAAGCTGAACTTAGTGCCGGCTAAGCAGAATTCGATCAACATTTAATCGACGTTTTTTTACCGTTTTTGACACAAACTTTAGGAAGATGTGTGTGCCGATTGTTAAACTTTTAACTATAAAACAAGAGCAATAAATTCCTATCTCAGTTTTTTGTGCTTGTTGGGATGTGACTTATTAAGAAGGATCGTAAATGTCAATAAGAGGACATGAATTCTTATTATTTTTATTTTCACTTTTATTTTCATCACTATTTTGCTTATTTGTCTCCTGCTTTCTGATATACCATTTAATTGTCCGTCTTTATTGCGTTCGAATTCATTGTGTTTACATGGATTTACTTTTAAAACGGAGTTCCAGTAGTTTCCTTAGCATGGAGAAACAATTTCCTTAGAATAACAATTTGTACAGACTACAATAAAAATGTTTGTTTTTAAATTGAACATTTCTTTTCTTTTAGAAGATTAAATTGCGAAAGAATATAAATTAAAAAAACTGTGAGAAAAGGGCAAAAGGAATGCAAGTTGGAGCCTACTTTTTACTTTTTTTTCCTGCTTAGTAGAATAAATTCTTCATTTCTTTAACTCCTTCTTGTCCTTAATTCATTAATCTCATTATTTTTTTCTTGTGGAATGCACATTTTGTAATGCTTTCTATAAAATACGGGATGAGAATCTTCAGAAAATATCTGCTGTTCAGTGTATAAATCTTTTACTTTTATTTCTTTATTTATTCTGACTGTCTGAGAGCGCTTGTTGATATGTAAATCATCATGATTCTCTTTAGAGAATGTGACTATTTAGAAAATTATACTCAACAATGCATTCCATTTAGGTTTTTCTCTTTTCGCTGTGGTCTTGCTGTGAACCAGGCACGTAATTTTTCCTCTTCCTCTACAATCGTCATGGCTTGTATCTTGATAGAAAATTTAACTAATATAATGAAAAATTCTTAATTAAAAAGCTTAGAAAAAAGTAATAAAACAATATAATTTTTCAAACTAGATTATTCATTCTGGATTATTCTTCAAGCTACAAAACATAGTTAAATACACACAATCCGTAATTCTTATTTAACTTCTATTATCATTTGCCTTTCTAAATCTAAAAACTGATTCCAAGTTTAAAAGTCTGCCATAAAATATATAACATATATTCTTATCTATATAGCAAATCGTGCTATGAAAACAAAATAATGAATTAAAAAGGGCTGCATTAACATTTATAAGAGTAATTATTCTTCTAAAGAGATGGAAGAGGCATTTTTTTCTTAACCTGATTAAAATTATCGGTATTATTTTTCAGGTAATGTTACTTTCTGGTAAAGCCGCACATGTTGAAAGTTTTTAATTCTTAACTAAATGATTTCATAGCGAGTTTTTTAAAGAGTTACTGGCTATTAAAGTTATCGTCTAGTAATCTGAAGTTAGTCAATTTAAAATATTGGAATCTTTTCATTTGTTGGCACTTTTATGAATTTGTTACTAAACCATTATTTTCAAATAACATTTAGCTATAAACAATGTAGTAGAACCATGCTATCTTCTACATATAGCTACCCTTTTTACTCCGCAATATTTTCACAGAAATTTATTTTGTTTAGAACTCGCATTTTATTTTTTGGCTATTTTATGTTTAGGTCATCAGAAAGAAAACTCGTTCCCGAGCAGTTAGGAGGCGTTTCTCCTCCAAACTGCGTCGTAAAATTTATAAAGCGGAAGATTAAAAAACATTAATCTTACTTACTTCGAGATAGAAAGGGCCTTTTTACAGCATTATGACTAAAATCGCCCTTCAGAGAGAAATAAGAAAAATAATAATTAAATTGGAAGCCATCTCCAGTAGTTGGGAATAACTCACATAGTTATTTAGTTGAAAGCCTGAATTTCCTCGGTATTTCATTATTATTGCAGTATAACTTAATAATTCAACATATCTGGCGAATGTTTTGGTAGACACTAAGAACAGAATCAACGGACAAATATTTGTTCTATACTTCATTAAATAGGTATGGAAAAATACTTGTCTAAAATTTATAAAAGAAATAATAAATAAGAATTCTATGCAAAATAAATAAAAATGTATCCTGTACTTTCCAACTAGCTAACCATAAACGTATGTACTTACAACTTTAAAACCTAATTTCGCATTATATAAGAGTTGAATTTTTTTTATCAAAATGTTCCAATTTTTTGAAATTTTTACTCCCTCTGGTAATCATTTGATAATTTAGATTTTTCAGCGTTTGTGTACGTTTTAAATTAACATATCTTTAAAAATAGATGGGATTAGCTGAAAGTTTCTAATGAAAAAAGTAATCATGAAAATTCAATATAATATATTTTGAATCCCAACTGGATCTCGACCCAAAATTTAAGAACGCCCATGATAAAAATTATGGAAATATCCAAATTTGGATTAATGATATTTGATCTACAAATATTGGCGAATATATTAGATATCTTAGTTCAATATTTTTTTGTCCTCCTTAGTCCAAAATGTATCAGTTTAGGCATAGAGTCTACAAGATGCTGGAATGCATTTAAATTCAGAGGATACCAAACATTGGCAACTTATGTAGTCCATCGCCTGATAGTTACATTTGCATAAATGTTCACGTGTTTCTAATTCTCTCACCAATTAACTTAATAAAATTTATGTGTCATAAAACTTTTATACAGCTTCTTGTTGGCTTTGCAACTACATGTAGCGGATTAGATAAGTGAATGATACAAAAAAAATTCAGAAGAATTTAGTTGTGAAATTAAAGGAGCAAACATGCCTGTATGGCTAAGGACAAAAAATCGCGATTATATGTTTCGTATTTTGGATTCTTAGCAGTCTTATTCCATTAAAGATATCCAACTGCAGTCTTCTTGTATTTCCCTACTTGTTATTACAGACACTACTTAAAAAAATATATGTGTGAAGTCTCCTTTCGCAATATTTTTTTTCAATTTCCACATTGAGAAAAATGCGATTTTCCACAAAGGATTTTCCACCATACTGAATGGCATTCTTAAATGTTATGTCCAAAATATTTCAGAATCATTGTTTTCTATAACTCACGACACTGAAGAGAAAATTCCGCTCATTAAAGATACCAAATTAATTCTGAAAATCTATGGAAAATCATATGACGAAAAAACACGCATACTTTTCTATTACTCCTTCTTTTCCACGAACTTATTTGTTCGGTGTACCAAATAGTTAAGCTACTTCCGTGCAAGCCTCGGAAAAATCTCATTTCTTCATTTCACGAGCATGAAAGAGATAAAACTGTCCATTCGTCCATGAGATGAGAAAGAACAGAAAAAAAGTCGTGTAGTATATGACCTAATCAAACTTTTTTTCCTCGCATCTATGTCATTGCGGTGCAAAGCAGAGACCGGAGCATTGTTTACCTAACCAGACTTGCGCCGCATTTCCTCATCTGTTGATCGCATCAACCGACAAAGAAGGAGACACAAAGAAAATTCATTACGATACGTTCTTTTCCCTCGAAGAAGAAGGAAACCTTTCATTTCGATAGTTACAGAGCAGAGTTCGCACTGGGTGAAGGAAAATAGGAGAAAAAAGTACTCCCTCTCCCCCTTAAAAAAGAATCTCCAACGCAGAAGTTCGTGTGAAGTTACATTCGGTAGAAGAAACAAGGAGCGATTTTGGAAAATTAAATTTCTCCTTCGTTAGGCTTTAAAGGCCAGTCCTTCCTTCGCTTTCTTCTAACATCGAGTGACAGTAGAGGTTCGGAAAGCGTGATATTAAAATCTAATATTGTGCGAAGCAGCCAGAATGATTTAGTTCTTGTGTGCTGTTTCGATATTCTAATGAAGTTTGACAGAGATGTAGAGTTTTCATTATTAAGTGAACCGACGGAGAATATGCATTTACTCGAATTTTATAATGGTGATAAAAGACTGCACGAGGAAAGCATGGAGTAGTTTTGGGTTCCATGCCTTTACCTGGAATATATAATTTAGGGGTAAAATTATTAAAGTTGGTGAGAATGCAATTTTTTAATTCTTTATACTAGCTTAAGTTATTTTGCAAATATTCTTTTTCGACGGATAATGGATAGAGAATTTAATTTTGCTCATGTTTGAAACTGAAGAAAACATTCCTTAAAAGTTTATGAGTTCAAATGGGTGGAGATTTGAACACACGAAATGAAGATGAGTAACATTTGATGGCCGCTAGATCAAATGCGAGATTTTAATTTGAGGAAGTTTGACGGAACAGCAAACTGATGGTATTTGTTTTATGAGGATGCTACGAAATTAATTTATGATCACGTATGCCGTGTGTAGACATTTAATAAATTAAGCTTTCTTTAGAAAGCAAGGATTTTTTTTATGCAGTCAAACACAAATTAAATTTTGAAACTTTATCGCGAATGATCTCGTTCACGAGAGTGATATCTAGTTTACAAAAGTTCTCACGTTCACAACAGCAGAGTTGTTTATCCGCTGCACGTGACATACATGAAGTGCGTCAAGCGAATTTGTTATTCGGAATTCATTACTCTTCATGCTGGAGTAAAAAGGACTTGACGTCACAACAATAGCGAAACACAAAGATGGTTAAAGTAAAGTTTATGGTGCACAGCCCTTTCTCTCCGCTTTAGCTCGCCAATTCCTTGCCGCCAAGCAGACGACGGATTGGCGACGTCAGAACATTTGTTTGGTTGCGCAGGAATGTTCCTATTCGTGTCTTGTTCGCGCAGGAATCGTTATATTTTTATTTCGCGCTTCAGCGTTCCGATTTTATTGGTCAGGTATGTGCTATCTACGATTTCATTGGTCAATTTCTTCGAATGTGAATAAAACTTTGCTTGGAATTGAAATTCCCGTTTTTGGAATTTTTTTTAAAAAACCTAGATTTCTAACATCCAATGGAAAATCGACAATGAAAAGGCATTGCATCCACAAGTCAACAATAAAATGCTCACTGCGCACCCAAAACGAATGTTCTCACATCGCCAAGCCATCTTGCTCTTGGCGACAAAAAATTGCCGCTCCTAAGTGGGGAGGAACGGCTGTGCACCGCAAACTTTACTTTTAACCACAAGATATATATTAGATGACATACGCAGTAAAGTTTATCATGTGTCTGTGATGCCACTTTAATATTTTCTCCATACAGGTATAGTTTATCCATTAGTGCTTATATATATCTGTAATGCTTTCAGAGAGTCAATATTTTATGTTTGGTAATGTAATTAAAACTACAAGAGAATAAATAGCGATGCCTGTTGGTACTTTCATCATTTATCTATTCGATATATTTGATAATATAATTATTTTTTAATTTTTTCTCAGCAGCATTATAAATGGAGTTACTAGAATTGTAATAATAATGTTGATCATCGTTTTTGTTTCATTTAACTAATTATTCTTTATTGTATAAAGAATACAGAAGAATAAAGATTTTTAAAGAAGAAAAGTAATGGCATTTTTCTTCCTCGAAATGCTCGTGAATATATTGAAAATTCTAGAAGACATTACAATTCACATTTAAAATAAAATGGTACACAATAAGTTCGTAGAAAAGAGGCTTGGAGGTCATTTTTTGTATTTTTAGCTTTTGAGAGAATTTCCGCCAACGTTAATAATTTTATTATAAGATTCTATTTTCCTTTTCTATCACAAATATACAGAAATCCTAATAGCCTCTTTCTCTCGCTTTCTCCATCATAAAATTTGAATAAAAGGCACTATGTCCATTACATGAAAACTCTACATCTCTGTCACTCTGCATCAGTATAACTAAACAGCAGATAAGAAATAATTCGTTCTAGAATATTCGCTCAAAATTAAATTTTAATATCACGCCCACCGAATTTCTACAGTCATTCGATGTTAGAAGAAGAGTTCCAACGAGAAAGCGTTGGAAGGAGTAGTCTCTGAAGCCTAACGAAGGAGAAATTTAATTTTCCAAAATCGCTTTCGTTTCTTCTGTCGAATGTAAAAACTTCACACGAACATTTTGATTCGAAATTCTACTTGGAAGAATTTTTTCCTGCTTCCTTCACCCGATGCGAACTCTGCTATGTAACTATCGAAATGAAAGGTTTCCTTCTTCTTCGAGGGAAAAGAACGTATCGTAATGAATTTTCTTTGTGTCTCCTTCTTTGTCGTTTGATGCGATCAACAGATGAGGAAATGCGGCGCAAGTCTGGTTAGGTAAACAATGCTCCGGTCTCTGCTTTGCACCGCAATGACACAGATGCGAGGAAAAAAAGTTTGATTAGGTCATATACTACAAGACTTTTTTTCTATTCTTTCTCATCTCTTGGACGAATGGACAGTTTTATCTCTTTCATGCTCGTGAAATGAAGAAATGAGATTTTTCCGAGGCTTGCACGGAAGTAGCTTAACTATTTGGTACGCCGAACAAAGAAGTTCGTGGAAAAGAAGGAGTAATAAAAAAGTATGTGTGTTTTTTCGTCATATGATTTTCCATAGATTTTCAGAATTAATTTGGTATCTTTAATGAGCGGGATTTTCTCTCTACTGTCACTCGATGTTAGAAGAAAGCGAAGGAAGGACTGGCCTTTAAAGCTTAACGAAGGAGAAATTTAATTTTCCAAAATCGCTCCTTGCTTCTTCTACCGAATGTAACTTCACACGAACTTTTGCGTTGACGATTCTCTTTTAAGGGGGAGAGGGAGTACTTTTTTCTCCTATTTTCCTTCACCCAGTGCGAACTCTGCTCTGTAACTATCGAAATGAAAGGTTTCCTTCTTCTTCGAGGGAAAAGAACGTATCGTAATGAATTTTCTTTGTGTCTCCTTCTTTGTCGGTTGATGCGATCAACAGATGAGGAAATGCGGCGCAAGTCTGGTTAGGTAAACAATGCTCCGGACTCTGCTTTGCACCGCAGTGACATAGATGCGAAGAAAAAAAATGTTTGATTAGGTCAATATACTACCTTCCTTTTCTTTTTGTGCGAGCCATCTCACGGAAGAATGAGGAGTTTTTATCTTTCTCATAGCCATGAAATGAAGAAATGAGATTTTTTAGATGCTTGCACAAAAGAAGCTTAATTATTTGATATGTAGAACTTCATGGAAATAAATAAATAATAATAAAGCAGGCGAGTTTTTTTGTTATTTGATATTCTTTGCATTTTTTCCAGATTTTCCAGGTTATTTTTAATGAGCAGACTTTTCAGATCTTCGTCGTAAGTTGTAAATAGCAATGTCTGTGAAATATTTTGGGATGCATATTTTGACATGTTTCAGAATAAGACAATTTTTTTAATGAATGGAGACATCTGTCACACATGTGAAATCGAAATCTTTGTTGATATTTGTTAAAATATTATTAAAGCATGATAATGAAAACCTTTATGTGAATTTAATAGTAACGCAAAATTTTTCAATAACTTATTTTGTTGCTACTAAATACGTGTGTGAAGTTTAAAACAAATCAAAAAATTCCAAAGAATTTAAGACATTGTCAATCACATTGAACAAATCAAACTCTTCTTTTTTTAGTAATGTAGAAAAATTGTAAAAATTTTCATTTCCCTGATTTAAAATGCAGTACAGAAAGTTTTCTATTGCAAAACTTTTTTTTGTTTAAATTTTAATCGGTTTATTTCTTTTCTTTAAATAATTCGCGAAAATGAGGTAAAACTTGAGCCTTTATAAACCTCATTAAATTTATTTCAAATAACGCCAATGAATATTTTTGACCTGTTGTTTATAAATAAATGCAGAGTTACGTCCCTTTTCTTACTTGTTACAAGATATAAAGTAAAACAGAAAGGAAATGTACGATACGTTTAAAACAAAAAACAGTGCTGCTATTATTCTTAAAACTATTATTTTTAATTAAATGACGCATTATTGCGTTAAAATTGCTGAATTAACTGTTAGTGTTTATTTACAGTTAAATGTATTTGTTAATTTCACAATATAAGATTTTTTTATAATTCCCAAAATCTTCTCCTCTACTCTATTAATTAATGTTGAGAACGTTAAAATTCCACAAATCTTTTTCCTTTTAAATAAAATTTAATGAAGATTACAAACCAAACAATACTGTTTTAGAATAGAACAATCTACTTTTATTTATAAACATCATAAATTTGAGATATTTACATGAGAGCAATATACGAACCAACTCTATTCAGCCCTTCTAAGCTTAAAAGTCGTATTTCAATTTTTTTCAGATTTTTCCTGCTTAGTAATGTTTGTGATCTGCCTGACATTATTCCTAAGCAAAAAGTCCTTATCTCACTAAGAAATAATAGAAAACCACTAAAGAAAAATTGCGTATCTCAAAAAACTGCGCACCGTATCTCA